>JAKZJZ010002848.1:0-12957 GCA_022702705.1 Papilionanthe hookeriana x Papilionanthe teres | reverse complement strand
GGATCGAGGGTCTGTACTAAGAACAAGAACATTAAGAAAATGTTTATTAAAGACATTTTTTTATTATTCTTATATTTTTAAACTTAACGAGAATGAAGTGGGATAAGATCGGGAAAGAGATTTTGATTTGGAAAAGAAAACAAGGAAAAATTTATTATCAGGATTTTATTTATTTTAGCACATTTTTTTCATTTTTGGGTTCGGACCCAGTCATAAGTAATCACTTCACCCGTGCTTCTAGGGATGGAAAGTTCATTCTTTCGAAACATCAGGTAGCGTAATACTTTTTCAAGTATCGTCCATTGATCGGAAGCATATGTCGTTCTCCCTGGCAATTCACTAGCTGGTAGGAACCTCCTGAGTATACTGCTTCAACCACAAACAGTCCTTCCAAGTGGGTTCAAATTTTCCTCCTATCTTGCGGTGTGCAAGAATAGGTCTTTTGAGAACGAGAACTAAATCACCAACTTTGAAGGTTCTTGGGCGGACCGGTTTGTCATGGGCTTGAACCATCTTAGCTTGGTATAGTTCTAAATTCCGTTGCGCCGCAAGTCTTTTCCCTTCCGGGCTTTCTAATTCTTCGAGTCGTAATTTGGCGTTTTCTTCGTTGTGATTTTATTTGCAACTCGCAATTCCGAGTGAAGGAAGCCGAACCTCTAAAGGTAACACTCGCCTCGGACCCATACACCGGAGCGTAAGGTGTAGCTTGCGTAGGAGTTCGAAGGTTGTCCGGTAGGCCCATAAGGCTTCTAACAACTTCTCGTGCCAATTTCTCTTATTATCGTCTAAAGTCTTCTTTAAAATTTGAACGAGAGTTTTATTAAAAGCCTCGAGCTAGGCCGTTTGCTCTTGGGTAGTAAATTGTTGAATATCGCCGGTCGATTCCGTGTCTCCCGACAAAATTGTTGATTTGTGTGCTTCGAATGCCGACCCATTATCCGAGATGATTCTGCGCGGCACCCCGAAGCGGTAAACAACTTGGTTCTTGAAAAATCGTAGCACGTGATGTGCTTTCACTTCTCTAAGTGGAACCGCCTCTGCCCACTTGGAAAAGTAATCCGTAGCCGCAAGAATGAAGCGATGTCCTTTTGAAGATGGTGGTTCTATTGGACCCACTATATCCGTGCCCCAACATTCAAATGGCCACGATGCAATTGTCGGATGTAGCACATTTGGAGGTTGGTGTAGAACCACTCCGTGCACTTGGCATCGATGACGGCTCTTGGCGATTTTCATGCGGTCGGTCATCATCGAGGGCCGAGTAGTACCCTAGTCTTTTAATTTTCATTTTCATCTTCGGACCCGACGATGAGCGCCACGAGTCCCGAATGCACCTCTTTAACAATTTCACGAGCCTCGGACCCGCTTAGGCACCTTAGCCACATTCGATCAAAAGACCTTCTGTATAACGTATTGTTTACTAATGCGTAGGACGAGTTCTTTTCTTGATCCGATGGGCTAGCGACCTATCGTCCGGTAGCTTTCTCGTTTGCGGAGTAGTCTATCAATGGCTGTCGCCAATCTTCCGTGTTTTTCGTTCATCATGTGCAACCGATCCTTTTTCCTTTTCGATTTGTGTATCGTGTCTATGTCAAGTCGTGATAGGACTCGGCGTCCAGTGAACCGACACTTCTATCGATTCATCTTGCAAACGAGCAAATTCTTTTGCGAGACGGGCTAGCGCATCTGCTAAAGCGTTTTCTTTTCGGGAATTTTGTAGATTGTCACATTTGGAATCTGTTCCAACAGCTGTATGGCATACTGGAAGTATTGCTCGAGTCTTGGTTTTAAAATTCCGTATTGTCCGGCGATCCGTTGAATGATTAACTCGTGAATCCCCGTAGATGTTGATGTCCGTTATCCCCATTTGAATGGTTAATTCCAGATCCCGTTATGAGGGCTTCGTATTCTGCTTCGTTGTTTGTACACGGCTCTGTCAAGTGGTAGGAGTATCTTAACATCCCCCGCTCCGGTGTTATAAAGATTAGTCCGATCCCAGCCTTCACGGGCACTATCACTTGCGATTCTTCGTCTTTGTGTGCTCGAAGATGCTCCGTCGAAATATAATTCCCAACGTCGATCATCAAGGTCTTCTAGGTTCATTATTTGTTCATCCGGCAAATCGTCATTGAGAGGAGATTCTGCCGCAAAGGGTGTCGCTGCAAGGAAGTCTGCTAAGACTTGTCCTTTTACGGCACGGAGAGGCACGAAAGTTATATCGAATTGCAATAATATCATTGACCATCTGGCAAGTCTGCCGGAAAGCGTTGGACGAGTCATCAAGTATTGCAATGGATTAAACTTCGAGATCAGGTTGACCTTATGAGAAAGCATGTAATGCCTCGAGCTTTTGAGCGGCGAAGATCGTGGCCAAACAATGCTTTTCAATTGCGGGATACCTTATTTCCGTCGGCGATAGAACGACGGCTTAGGTAATAAAGAGCATTTTCTTTACCCTCATCATTGACTCAGGCTAACGAGCTCCGAGAGAGTCGTCTAAAGCCGCGGTATAAAGTATTAGCGGTCTACACGAGGCTCAGGGCTGCTAAGACGGGAGGTGTCATTAAATATTGTTTAATGTCCTCGAAGGCCCTCTCGGCATTTCTCTTCCCAAATAAATTTGGCGTCCTTTTTAACTAGTGCCGAGAAAGGTCGACACCTACCGACGGAGTTTGAGATAAAGCGTCGAAGATATGCCGACTTCCCTTGAAAAGATCGTAGTTGTTTTAAGGTTTCGGGAGGCGGCATTTCTAAGATAGCTTTAATCTTTTCCGGGTCGATTTCAATTCCACGATGTCGGACAACGAATCCTAAGAATTTCCGGAGGTGACGCCGAAGGCGCATTTTAAGGGATTCATCTTAAGGTTAAATTGTCTTAATCGTTCGAAAACAATTCTCAAATCATACAAGTGGTTGTCCTTTACTTTGCTTTTGATGACCACATCGTCCACGTAGCATTCGACTTGATTATGGATGAGATCATCAAAAATTCTTGTCATTGCTCTACGGTAGGTTGCTCCTGCGTTCTTCAATCCGAATGGCATCATCGTGTAGCAAAATACTCCGATCGGCGTTACGAATGCTGTAAGCTTTTCATCTTCTGGAGCCATTTTTATCTGGTTGTATCCTGAAGATCCATCCATGAACGAGAATATTTCATGTGTTGAAGCGATATCGATCATTAATTCTGGGATCGGTAGAGGGAATTCATCCTTTGGACATGCCTTGTTTAAATCTCTGAAATCCACATAAATTCTGATCTGACCATTCTTCTTCTACGATCGGTACCACGTTGGCTAACCAAGTCGGGTATTGTTCTTCACGGACAAATTTAGCGTCTATTAGCTTCTTAACTTCGGCTATGACTTGTAGTTCGATTTCTAGACGCATTCTTACGGGACCTTTTCTGACTGGGACTGAAGTAGGATCCACTCCTAGCTTATGGACTGCGACCTCCGGAGCTAATCCTGGCATCTCATCGTAGCTCCAAGCAAAACAGTCTTTAAATTCCATTAATAACTTGATTATTTCTTCTGAGTCTTCTTTATTGAGTAAGGAGCTAATAAAGGTAGGTCTAGGCTCTTCGCTAGTACTTAAGTTAACTTCCGTTAATTCATCTATCGTAGATTTGATTTCTTCTTCGAATTCGGTGGAGCGTCTCCAATTTGTAAATCTTCGAGTTCGTCCGTAGTTTCCATGCAGTTTTCATTAGATTCGCAAGTGACAACCAAGCAAAATTCGTTATCATCAGCCGATCCTATCGTGCCGAATCCGAGACCATGCTTTGAGTTGGGTGGACGACCGGAGTTATTCCATAAATTTTCAAAACGTTGTGATTGACCTTTTGTCCATTGTCTAGGTAAGAAACCACGCTGAATTAAATTTTGAACACGGGGAGAGTACCACTCAAAAGGCAATTCCATTAATTCGATGAAGTAGCATCTTCAGATTGTACATTATTTTCGGTTTTGGAGGAAGAAGCACCACGGTAGAATTTGATTGGTTTTGCACCACCGCTACGTACCTCTTTGACCTCCATACCCTCAATCTTATTAGAATGGATCGGGGTCAGGGTCATAGTATGTACGTAGTGGTTAATCTTCTCGTACATCGATTTATATTCTTCGTTTCTTTCATCTTCGAGAGGGATTCTGAATTGCGGCTTCTTCCGACTTATTGTCGCTGCTTCTTGTTTGATTTCTTTTTCTTCTTCAGAACTATCTTCCCAATCGACATTAATGGTCGGTTTCCTCTGTCCAATCGTCCTAACGTCTCTACCACGACCTCGTCCCCGGCCTCGACCTCGGATGCGAGTTGTGGAGAAACCTTCACCATCTCGCCGTAAGGGAGTGGTGAGTGATCGTTGGACTAGAACTTCAGGTTCTTCGTTGTCTCGAACTTTCTTTGCTTCATTTGTTATGGTATCTCCGGAGAAGATCGTTTTCTTCGGTGGTGCATAATAAGTCGCATCCTCGTGGATTCCAATTTCATGTACGGAGAATGGTTGTAAGTCACCTTTGATGCATCTGTTCCCCTCCATCGTAGTATTTGATGCACCGATGTAGAGATGATGGTACCATCCTATTTTCATGTATCCATGGTCGGCCCGATAGAGCGTTGAACGACGTTTCGAATCAATTATGTGAAATTTCGCGGTTGTCTTTGCTAAGTCACCGGTCTTCATTAGCGATGTTATTGAGCCGAGGGCTCTTTCTCCTTTCTGGTTGAATCCTCTTAATAACATTTTGTCCGCCTCGAGCTCGCGAGCATCAATTTCCAAGTATGCTAGCGTTCGAAGATTCATTATATTGATTGATGCTCCTGGATCTACCAATACTCTGGAGAGTGTAAATTTTCCGATTGTAACTGAAATGTACAATGGTCGGTTGTGGTCCGTCGTTCCAAGTAGTAGGTCATCGTCCGTGAAGGTAACACCTCGTTGTTCCTTTAACGAGCAAACCTCATCTAAGGAATCTCCGGCCATTTGAGCTAAGCAAATTTCTGGATCAAGTAAGGCCTTGATCAGAGCTTCTCTCATCTCCTTTGATAAGATGAGAGCATCGTAAATGCTCAGTTTGGCGGTAGTTTCCTAAGATGGGATAGCACGTTGTAATCCACTTTGTTTTCATGTGTCTCGCTTCTTCTCGAATGGGTATTCCTTACTGCTGGGGTTGGTTCTTCTTGAACAACCACCCTTTCCTTTGTCCTTTGGACTCATTCTCGGAGGTAGAACTTTTCCACTCCTTAAGTTGACTTCTGTAATTTCCTCTGAATCTATTGTTGAGCTTGCCGGTGTCTCTTCTTGAATCGGAATGACAGGCTCTTCCGGATTAGCTTCAGAGTCTGAAGGCTCTAACTCTATCGTGACTGGAGCTCCTCGAAACTCGCAAATAGATTCGTTGCTTGTTGAACTCTCGTAGCCTCCTTGATGGATGTCTTCTTCATTATTTTGCTTGTCGAGATCGTGTATGATTTGAGAATTGTCGTTGGTATCGAAATCGATATCCGGATTATCGTTAGTTACGTAATCGTTAGAAACGATCAAAACGTAGCCAACGCCATCACCCTTATCATTATATGATCCCACCGAAGTGAGCGGATAATCATACGAGTCGGGGGTTCGAGGGATTTCTCCCCCGAATCGGAAACAACTATCCTAGGATAAGCGGCCCCTAGTCTAGCCTTAGATGCCTCGGTCTTCTCTTCTTCGTCAATTTTCTTCTTTTCTTCGATCGTCTCTGTTGAGGTGGTTCTTCTATCACAAGTGATAGTACCGGCTTAACGGGTTTCAAACTCCGAATTGAAGCTCGCACCGAAGCGGTTTGGATGTTGTCTAAAATCTTTTCGAATACCTCGTCCGAGCGGTAGTCCATCCATCGTCGGTCGTATAGGGATCTATCGGATGATGGGATCGGTCGAGACAACATTGACGGAACCTCCTTTACGGGGTTCCTTCATGTACTCCTTCGGGATCGTTATATTCCCTTTCCGCAGGTTGTCATTGAGCCAACTTTTGAAGGTAATGCAATCTTCTATTTTGTGCCCAAGCATCCAGGTGGTAAGGGCAAAAGTCGGGATCACCTTTCTTGTTGACTTCCTCCGGTCTTTTAGGCTCGCGGCAGTGGAAATCCGGAGTCTTCATCAAACTGCGGAACATTTTCGGCATCGCTTCATTCTTGAACGGATATTCTCTCGCTCAAAAGCTCCCTTAATGTACGTTGCGGACGAGGTGGTTGTTCATACTTGCGGAGATGACCGATAGTTGGGCCGGGGTTGCTTGGTAATTCTGTTGTGGTTGCTCGCGGCCGTTACGGTGGTATTTGCATCGGTTGCTTGCCTTTGTCAACTCGCTGCAACGATCCCGGACTTCTTTTCAAAAGTCTTTACAGGCTTTTGTTTATCTGTTTTATCGGTGAAACTTAATTGCTTTGCCTCCTCTTGCAAGCTTTCGGCCTTGCTTAACAACTTCTCGAAAGTCTTAATAGTAAATCCCTTGAGGAGAAGTGCTATCGGGCCATGGATGCTTTTTAGTAAAATGCCGATCGCATGCTTGTTCTTGCGGTTGTGGTTCACACTTCATGCTTAAGTTCCTCCATCGAAGTATGTAATCCACCAAAGTTTCATTCGGCTTTTGTTTCTCTACCACTAAATCACCTATAGTGATGTGGTGCTTGAGCTCCGGCAAATCGCTTGATGAAGAGGTTCTCTAGCTGCGAGAACGTCTTCACCGAACCATTTGGTAATTCCGCATACCGGTCGAAGGCGATTCTCGACGGACCGCCGACGAACCGTCGGAAGAGTAATGCATCGCTCCCGCCGGCATTGCAACAACCGGCACGAAAGTGTGCCACATGTTGTCGGGGGTTCCCGGTTCCGTCGAAGGTCTTGAACGAGAGGTGGTACGAAGCCTTTCGGTATTGGACGGCGTCGAATTCTTCCGGGTAAGGTCTACCCGTCCGAATGGATGTCCCGCTCTTCGATTGTGCTAAGGCTTCTCGCACTCGCTGTTCCACCAAGTTCTTGATATCCTTTTCAGGAATCATATTCTGTGTTGCATCCTTCTTTAATTGATCATCCCCGTTGACGGACGTAATCTCCTTTCCTCCGTCTACAATGTGAATGACTTCCGGGGGTGTTTCCCTTTGTGGTTGTACTTGACTCTGGAGAGTGGCCAGAGCTACGGCCATCTCTTCCATCCTTTTCGCCATTTGAGCGATCGTGTCGTCTTTCTCCTGAAGTCGCCTTCTCATCGGTTCGGCTCCTCTCTTCTGCGCAGCTGCGGGAGCACCTTGCGAAGGCTGCCGAAGCTCGTGTCTCAACCATGTTGATTTCGCGTATTCGTCGTCCATGAATTCCGATGAATCAATCTCGTCTCCGAACTTTTCTTCTCTTTCTTTTGCCAATCGTCGGATATCGGTTCTCAACTTTTCCATGGCATCTTCTAGCGGGGCTTTCTGTGTGTATTCGTGGTTGTCGTGCGGTAGCTGCCGGGTCCCCTTCTCACGAGTCCCCTTCATCGCGGTAGCACTTTCTTCGGATTCGAGTCTCCGGCGAGACTTTCTTTCTCGAGTCGCTCGTTTCGATCTCAATCGCCCGGTAGTGGGACGCCATACCATCCTTCGGCGGCAGAAGGTCTAGGACCGGATGGTCCGTCGGCCAAATGCCGGAAGGTGGTATCCTCCCTAATCTGTAATCCCGAGACGACAACGGGTGGACTAGCCTTCATTCTTTTACTTGGCTTTTACGTCATGATGGCGGGTTCTACTCGGGGCCCAAGACGGGATTTGGCCGGCACCCGCCCTATCCTTCGTAGAATTTCGATACGGGGCGGTTTTCCTTCTTTGCTAACTTTTCTACCAAAGTTTGCGGTCGAGCAAACGAGCGTAGTTCTAGTTCTTTTCTTGCGGCTATCGTTGTAATATGCGGGTCGTGGTAATGTGGCGACAATCTTGCGAATATTTTCTTCATCTTCGCGGCGGAGAGGGGATGAAACTCGCTTCCTCCCAAGAGTGGTATGTATTCGAGCGGCGGTGTATATTCGGCGATTCCGGAATTTCCTCTAGGAAAGCAATTTCGGCGGCTACGGCTTCTCTAGCGAACCTTCTACTTCGTTTCTTCTTTGGGTCCTTGTCGGTGACGGAATCTTTGAAGCTGGACCCGATTTCGAAAACGAGAAGGTCTTACGAGAAGATCCGTACCCTCCACGGTAACGGGTCCATCATAATTCGGATTTCTTTCCCCTTTGATTTGGCAAAAGTCGGGGTAGGTGCGAAACAACTAGACCGGTGGGGGTAAAGATAACGGTCCTTCTATGGACATCGGTACTCCTCTTAGTCGGGATCCTTTGCAGATGAGGGAAGTCTTGGGTCGACCTAAGGTTGAACTCGAGCGGCGGCTCCTCGGCTTCGGATACCTTGTTCATCGGTGCAAAGAGGGAGACGTCGGTGATCTTGACGTTCGTGTTTTCAAATCCTTGTCCAAATCGGATGATTCCATTGTCGGGCGGCTCATCCTTATAGACGGCGAAGTCCAGTCCATTGGTAAAAGAGAAAATCGGCTTCGGGGCTTCCATTTCGCGGGGTAGATTCGGTTCGTCGGTCCCGAGTTATGCTTCTTTTCTTTAGGACGAAAAGAAAGGAATTGAAAAGAGTCCGAACACATTCTTGTTCATGTATTTATAAGAAGGAATCACTTATTAAAAGAATCACTTATTAGAGGGTTTGTTTATTTAGAACGGAGTGTTCAAAGGTGTAGAGAAGGTAAGGAATCGAATCGGAGTTGGAAAGGAAAAGAGAGTCTTAAGCAAGACTTCTCGACTCGAAGGATCACTCCTAAACTAACACCTATTGGGGGTCCACCCCACCTCGAAATGAGGTAAAAGGATCTCGGAACCTCTCTCGTTTAGGGGTGTCTAAACAGGTGGCTCCTAAATCCGAGAGAATGTTGGTTATACTTGTTCAAGGTAGAAATGAACATAGTATCCCAACGGAAAAGAAGGGTAGTTTGATCCATAAGGGACATGGATGCACTACCGATTTTGAAAGCGAATTGTTCGATTAGAATGGAGAGAGGAATTTTCCCCAGTGGAGTCGCCGAAGTTGTCGGCATATTTTTAGGTTATGTGTTTTATTTTGAAAAGGGAGTCGCCTACGGACATTATTGGCGAATTTTTTATATTTTAAATTTAATTTAAATATATATGTAATTTAGAAAGATAACATTTGATTTTGAAAATAATTTTAAGTTTAAAAGTTTTAAGATATGAAATCAAACCGATCTCACATCCCAAATAGTTTATATAAACGAGCATCGCATCACAAACCATGTATCTATCCCGAAGAATAGACACACTGCCCTATGATGGGGCTCGATTAAATAAACTAGAAGATTTGTGACGTCCGTTTGGTCTGCAAACCAATTTTATAAGCCGACAAGTTCCCCTGCTTAATATGAAAACATTAAACAGGGTTTATATTACACAGGTTCTTTAAAATTCCCTATAAGGGCAAGCCCCTATAGTTAATTACATCTTAAGTGACGGGAATCACCTAAGAAAACTCTCGATAATAATCAATAATTCTGCTCTCAAGAATTTCAAAGTTTAAGTTTTCAAGGAATTGAATTTTGGAATCTCGATAGGGAATGGATCAAGTTTGGAACATTTTATTTTAGGAGTCCAAAGGAAGACGAGTAGGAGAAATCACAGATTCGAAGCGAACTCGGTAATTTCCCGACTATCCTATTGTTTGGCTTGGATTTAGGAAAGTCCTAATGTTTATTTAGTATTTTGATCTTGCCAATTTTAATTAGTTAGGGCTTATATTTATATGATAGAATCATACAAATAGCCTGGAAGATATGAGGGTTTATGTCGTATCGGACGACTACCTCGGAATCCTAAGACCGGTTAGGGCTTAATTTGCAATGCAAATGCCTAACGAAGAGTTGAGGATTTATGTTGCACTAGGCAAACTACCTCGAAGTCCTACGGCTTTGTTGTTTAATTCTAGGAAAGTTTTGCTGAAGTAGGTTCAAGTTTTCGTTGACGACGATGGTCGTGCTTGCCCACCATGCTCCGAGCTCCTTGTTGTTGCGGAGGTTTAGTTTTAGAAGTCATAAATCGGGAGATGAGAGAAGTGTTTGGTTTAAAGAAAGTCTTAATTTCCATGTGTTTTTAACATTTTAATTAAAACGGATCTTAAAGTTGATTAAACCGAACCGATTAAGATCCCACGGTTCCGTCATCCCGGCACCGTTATTTTCATCGAATTCACTTAGTCCAGATGAATTTGCTAAACTCAACTAAATGAGTTCCGCACTTTCATTTGGACCGTGGGAAATCCCGTTAGCAACACGTGGGTTACATCATCCGAGGTATTCCCGATCATTCAATGAGACGTTTTAATTTAGTTGTAGTTGTAGCTTTGTTGTTCTGTTTGTGATTAAATTTTGAGTTGTCTTATATTTTGAAATGTTGTGGTGGTGAATTTTATCTTGCAATGACTTTTAACTTAGTTTTGGTTTCAGTTTTAGGGACTATCCTAAAGGTGTGGGTTTTCATGCAACAGTTGTTTTATCATGCGAGAAAAATAAAGTGCATTTGCGATAAAGTAAATTGCAAGAAAGTAAATTGCGGGAAAGTAAATTGCGATAAAATAAAAGCGTACACGAGGGTCTTCCCGTCATCCCAAGCTGCACTTAAAACACGGTTAGAATATTTAAGCAAGTTCCTAGGTAAAGCTAAGGTAAGGGTTAGGGTTTTCTACCAAATTCCTAATCCTATAGCTAGTCATTTCCTATGACGTCTAGGTTCCTTGTGTTTTTAGTTTGAAGACGATTTTCTTCATCAAAGAACAATTAAGTTCAATTGTTCTTATAAATATCCTATCATATTGAGGAAGTGCTTAAGAAGAATCTTAAACATCTTTTCAATATTTCTAGGATTGTTTTAAGTCCAAGAGAATTTAATTATGTAAATGAATCGATCATCCGAGGTTTTCAAGTTTTGTTAACTTGCTCGATGAACTAGGATATTTGAATGTCCTATAAGTGAAGTAACATTTCATTTAATACTCCATTTAGGAGTTACGATAGCTAAAAGCTCTTAAGGGTAAATGATATTTAATGATTTGTGATTCAAATTTAAGTTCAAATTGATGATTTAAGTTTGGAATAGTGTTCAAGTTATCTTAGATTTATTTTTGAATTCTTCATGTCTTTATATTTAATTTAATTTAATTTAATTTAACTTAATTTAATGTAATGTGTTTAATTTAATTTAACTTAAGTTAATTTAATGTAATATGATTTAGTTTAATTTAATTTAATTTAATTTAATTTAATTTAATTTACTTTTTAATTTAATTTAATTTAATTTAATTTAATTTAATTTAATTTAATATAATTCAATTTAGTTTGGTTTGATGTTACATTAAATTAATTTGATTTAATTTAATTTTTAATTTAATTTGATTTAATTTAATTTAATTTAATTAATTTAATTTAATTTAATTTTTAATTTAATTTAATTTAATTTAATTCTTAATTTAATTTAATTTTTTAATTTAATTTTTAATTTGATTTAATTTTTAATTTAATTTTTAATTTGATTTAATTTAATTTAATTTAATTTTTAATTTAATTTAATTTAATTTTATTCATTTTAATTTTAATTAAAGAGTTCAATTATTTAATTTTAGTTTAATGATTAAGTCTTTCAATGTTTTAAATTTGAATTATCATTTTAATTAAGAATTAAACATTAATGAAATGATTAATTTAGGGATTTTTTAAATTAAAAAATAAATCTCTTCCTAATAATATCCCTATTTTAACAATTCCAATTTTATTATTCTTCCAAATTTAATCAATTATTTAATTAAAGTTTAATCATTTTAAATTGCTTAATGGGTTTCTACCCTTCAATTATTAAATTTCAATCATCCAAATCAGATTAGGATCAAATATTCTACTTGTTAATTTTTTATTAAACCTAAAGTTTTAATTAAGGATTAAAAAAAATTAATTACCACTTTACCCTTTAAGCTTAATAATTTCATAACTCACTAAATTGAACTCAAATGAACTTGAAATTTTTATGTGACTTCACTCATATGTCACTAAAGACATGAGAGGAGAAAATTTGATTTTTCTATATTTAATTTATTTATATAATTATTTTTGGTAGAAAATAGAAATTTCCAAGGAAAATTTAATAACATGACCAAGAAAAAGTTTCTGTCCTTAAGAAAATTATGGGACATTCCTAATGACCAGAGGACCACTTGGACCAAATTTTGTGATTTTTTGAATTATATTTTATTTATTAGAATTATTTTAAGTTCTGGAGTATTAATTAATTTAAAAATAAAATAAATGTTGAAAAATGAATTTTATGTTTTTCAAAAATCTCTCTGATATAAAGGAAACCAGAGAAGCAAATTTTGCAATTTTCTGATTTTTCTATGATTTATTATAATTATTTTAGTGAAAATGCTAGAAAATACATTTTTTAAATTTTAAAATTACCCTAGAACTTTAAAAATTAATATCTCACCAAATAGGCCTAAGAAAAATATGGGGTTTGTTCCTAAGTGATTAAAATTCAAAATGTGACATTTTGGTGAATTTTATTATTTTTGTGATTTTTATTATTTTTTAATTATTAAAAATATTAAAATAATATTAAAAATCAACTTTTTTAGAAAATTGAAATTTTAATTTTCTTAAATTCCCCTGATATCAGAGAGGCTCTAAAACCAATTTGGTGAATTTTTGAAAGGTATTTTGAAAGTTATGAATTTTTTAAAGTTTAAAATGACTAAATGGCTTAATCAACCCAATTAATAGGGCTAACCAAGTCCAATTGACTTCAAACTTTTATGGTGGGTTCCTCTGATCCTAATGGTCAGTGGAGAATTGATTTCAAGTCAATTTGATCTATGGTTAACTCTAATT
>JAKZJZ010002847.1:0-12965 GCA_022702705.1 Papilionanthe hookeriana x Papilionanthe teres | reverse complement strand
CCGTGAAATTGTTAAAGAGGTGCATTCGGGACTCGTGGCGCTCACCGATCGGGTCCAAAAATGAAGATGAAAATTAAAAGACTAGGAGTACTACGGCCCTCGATGATGACCGACTGCATGAAAATCGCCGAGAGGCGTCATCGATGCCGAGTGCACGGAGTGGTTCTACACCAACCTCCAAATGTGCTACACCCGACAATTGCGTCGTGGCGCATTCGAATGTTGGGGCACGGATATAGTGGGTCCGATAGAACCACCATCTTCAAAAGGACATCGTTTCATTCTTGCGGCTACAGATTACTTTTCCAGTGGGCGGACGGTTCCACTTAGAGAAGTGAAAGCACACCACGTGCTGCGGTTTTCAAGAACCAAGTTGTCTACCGTTTCGGAGTGCCGCGCGAGATCATCTCGGATAATGGATCGGCATTCGAAGCACACAAATCGACAATTTTGTCGGGAGACACGGAATCGGCTGGCGATACTCGACAATTTACTACCCGAGAGCAAACGGTCTCGGCGAGGCTTTTAATAAAACTCTCGTTCAAATCTTAAAGAAAACCTCGGACGATAATAAGAGAAATTGGCACGAGAAATTGTTAGAAGCCTTATGGAGCTCGCGGACAACCTTGAGAACTCCTACTCGAAGCTACACCTTACGCTGCGGTGTATGGGTCCGAGGCGATGTTACCTTTAGAGGTTCGGCTTCCTTCACTCGGAATTGCGATTGCAAATAAGATCACGACGAAGAAAACGCCGGATTACGACTCGAAGAATTAGAAAGCTTGGAAGGGAAAAGACTTGCGGCGCAACGGAATTTAGAACTATATCGAAGCTAAGATGGTTCGAGCCCATGACAAGCTGGTCCGCCCAAGAACCTTGAAGTTGGTGATTTAGTTCTCGTTCTCAGAGACCTATTCTTGCACACCGCAAGATAGGAGGAAAATTTGAACCCACTTGGGAAGGACCGTTTGTGGTTGAAGCGGTATACTCGGGAGGTTCCTACCGGCTAGTGAATTGCCGGGGAGAACGACATATGCTTCCGATCAACGGACGATACTTGAAAAAATATTACGCTACTCGATGTTTCGAAGGAATGAATTCTTCATCCCTAAGAAACACGGGTGAAGTAATTACTTATGATTGAGTCCGAACTCAAAATAATAAAATGTGCTAAAATAAATAAAGTCATGATAATTAAGTTTTCCTCGTTTTCTTCTCCAAATCAAAATCTCTTCCCTCATCTTATCTTACTTCATTCCTGTTAAATTTCAAAATATAAGAATAATAAAAAAATGTATCTTTAATAAACATTTTCTTAATGTTCTTGTTCTTAGTACGACCCCGATCCTTTTCCTTGTCTTTTCGCGGGAAATGTCGAACGGGCGGTTGGTCTTGAACTTTAAGAATGGCGTAAGCCTTGCACTCGATGAAAAGAGGGTGAAAGATGGAGCGATAATCGAGATTGACTCAGATTTCGCACCGGCGGGCCTACGGTACGAGGAAAGTGACTGGGTCCCGATTAACCGAGAAGAACTTCCCGGACGGACGGTGATGAAAGTGGGTGGCCCAAGCCACCAATCCAACAACAAGAAAAGAAAAGCAAACACCGAAGAAGACAAGAAAATGAAGTCCGTAGATCACTACGGCGGAGGGCGAGCTTGTCGGCGCCGCGCCCAGAGATTCAAGAAGTTCGGAGGGCTACTCTCACGGCCCACGCAACGAAGAAATAAGAATCGCCGCATCCGTAAAATGTTAACAAAACTAGCTGCGGACCGGCGCGACGAGACATGTCGCTAATGCCGGCACTCACATTTCGAGGACACCGGTTCACCGAGAACTCGAAGAAAGGAGGCCGGCTCCTAGAATAACGAGAAGAACCGGGGAAATCTCCGGAAGATCGAAGAAAGAAGGCTACCACGCCACCGGATAGAACCACCTGGCAGTGCATGACCTTGTTGCGGAAGCAACCCCGGGGATGTCCCGACGGACATCATCCCCGAGGAGCCGAGGTATGCGGGGGAACGTGAAGGGATTGAACCATATATCCCACAATATGTCACAAGGCCTCGCCATCCGCGGATCATTCCGGAATACGAGGCTGGAGAGGATGCGGAATGTTGAAAAGAAAACTTTCGAATACTTCGAGAGAATTAAAGGAAGAAGAATCAACATACTAGAAGGCCTCGAGCTACACACCGACGTATTCTCGGAGTATGAACAACAGCAAATCGTGGATCGTATCCGGGATCCGAAAAGAATGGGCCGAGCGAGGCCGCCCGAGGAAAACACATACTCGGAACCCCGGAGATGGATGCCGGGGAAAGGAAGAATCACAATACAATGCGGATCTTTGCTACAACTTTCTTGAAGACGAGAAGGAAACCCACCGGGAATACTTCGTCATGGGCGAGTAGATCCGATGCCATTAGTTATCAAGAGAATGGTAAAAAGATTGATAACATGGAGGGTACTTGCCAAGCGATTGCATACCCAATAGCTGCATTATCAACATCTACAAACGGGGTGACTCGCATACCCCCACATATTGATCACCACGACTTCGTCGGACCTTTACGCACGGTCTCTTTCTTGAATGAGTGCAACATCATGTTCGGATCGACCTCCGGATAAGCGAGGCCCGGGTGAGTTCCGAGGGCCGGTAAAGATACCTTTACCGGTGGGTTCCGTCATGATATTGCAAGGTAACGGAGCGGATATCGCAAAGCATTGCATACCGGGAGTGCCAAGTGGAGCGAATCTCGGTTACTTTCGGGAGGATGGACGACGGCAAAATACCTTACCATTTCCAACCGGATCCGAGCTAGAGAACCTCCGGCCTTACGAGACCGTGAGTTACATGGGAAATATCACACCTCCGATGTACATCCGGCCGGCATCCTTGCCAAGGATGGCTTGGAAGGTGATGTTATTGACCATGTACCTCACTATTCGGACATGGATTTTGACGAGATGATTCTTTTGATGGATCAACAAAGATCATACACGGTCCGTTTTGAGTCTACATGGATTGTATGAAATATATTCCGGATCGAGTTGTACGACGTATTTTCAACATGATTGGAATGAAAGTGACCATGTCACGTTTTTGGCCTTCACCTCTTTTGTGCAAATTGATTGGGAAACGCCATTAAAGTTAAATGAACTTCGAACAAAGAACAGAAAAGAAAAAAAGAGAATAAAAGAAAACTTTCTAAAAAAATCTAAAAATGACAAATACCAAGTTCACATGAACATTAAATAAACAACAAAATAAAATTTGAACCATTAAAAGATAAACGAAATCAACTTCAAAATCAAATTCCATCCTTCCAAACTTCAAAATCAAATTCTCAATCAAATTCCAAATCCACTCTCGATCAAATTTCAAATTTGATCTTCCCAAATCTCAAATCAAATTCTCAATCAAAATCCAAATCCAATCTCGATCAAGTTTCAAACTTGATCGTCCAAATTCAAATCAAATCTTAAATCAAGTTTCAATCGAGTTCAAACTCATCCTTCCAAATTTCCAAATTTCCAAATTCAATCTTTCCAGAGCTTAAAGTCTCAATCAAATTCAAATTCAAACTTTTGGGTCGAGGATTTTACATCCAAGACTCGCATTGCTTTAGGATTCTTTTCTATTACACTTCGAAATACATCAAAATTCAAACTTTTGGGTCGAGGATTTTACATCCAAGACTGCATTGCTTTAGGATTCTCTTCCTATTGCACTGAAATACATCAAAATTCAAACTTTTGGGTCGAGGATTTTACATCCAAGACTGCACTTTGTTAGGATTCTCTTCCTATCGCATTGAAATACACCAAAATTCAAAACTTTTGGGTCGAGGATTTTACATCCAAGTACTTGCTTGCTTTAGGATTCTCTTCCTATTGCCTTCGAAATACATCAAAATTCAAAACTTTTGGGTCGAGGATTTTACATCCAAGACTGCACTTGCTTTAGGATTCTCTTTCTGTGCACTGAAATACATCAAAATTCAAAACTTTTGGGTCGAGGATTTTACATCCAAGACTGCACTTGCTTTAGGATTCTCTTCCTATTGCCTTTGAAATACATCAAAATTCAAAACTTTTGGGTCGAGGATTTTACATCCAAGACTGCCTGCTTTAGGATTCTCTTCCTATTGCACTGAAATACACCAAAATTCAAAACTTTTGGGTCGAGGATTTTACATCCAAGACTGCATTGCTTTAGGATTCTCTTCCTGTCGCACTTGAAATACATCAAAATTCAAACACTTTTGGGTCGAGGATTTTACATCCAAGACTGCCTTTGCTAGGATTCTCTTCCTATTGCACTTTGAAATACATCAAAATTCAAAACTTTTGGGTCGAGGATTTTACATCCAAGACTGTACCTGCTTTTAGGATTCTCTTCCTATGCATCGAAATACATCAAAATTCAAAACTTTTGGGTCGAGGATTTTACATCCAAGACTGCACCTTGCTAGGATTCTCTTCCTATTGCCTTTGAAATACATCAAAATTCAAAACTTTTGGGTCGAGGATTTTACATCCAAGTACTGCCTTGCTTAGGATTCTCTTCTCTATTGCCTCTGAAATACATCAAAATTCAAACTTTTGGGTCGAGGATTTTACATCCAAGACTGCCTTTGCTTTAGGATTCTTTTCTATTGCACTGAAATACATCGAAATTCAAAACTTTTGGGTCGAGGATTTTACATCCAAGACTGCACTGCTTTAGGATTCTCTTTCTATTGCACTGAAATACATCAAAATTCAAACTTTTGGGTCGAGGATTTTACATCCAAGTACCTTCGCTTTAGGATTCTTTCCCTATTGCCTCTGAAATACATCAAATCCAAACCTTTTGGGTCGAGGATTTTACATCCAAGACTGCATTGCTTTAGGATCATTTCCCTATCGCAATGAAATACATCAAAATCAAACTCTTGAGGTTAAGGATTTTACATCCAACACCGCATTGCTCTGAGATTTCTTCTCATTGCAACGATTCAATCTAATCAATTCAATTTTCTTTCGAGGTTGAAGATGTTACATCTAAAACCTCAAAATTCCAATTTTCATTTCAAATCAAATCCTTCAAATTAATTTTGACAAACTTCAATCTAAATTGAAACTCCAAACTAAAATTTAAACTCACACATCAAAGCTTAAATTGAAACAAAATAAAATCTAAGTCGAAATTCCCCCAGATCATGTGATTTGGGATTCACCTCCTTTTCCTTTCCCCAGCGAGAGTTCAAGAATCTCCGGTTTCGGAGATATACTTGACACTCCCCGGCAGAAACTCTTCTACTTCGTCCTAAGTTCGTCACTTGGACATCTGTGTTGGTTTTGTTGATCGCTTCGGTCAACACCAATACGCGCGGTGTGCTCCGTCGACTCACCACACCTATTGGAGGTCCATTTGTTGACCTCATTTTTGATGAGGTCTTCCTTTCTTCTTTTTAGTGCTTAGGATCTAGCCTTAGGCTTTTCCTTTGACTATCTTAGAGGACTAGAATTGGGACCCACCTTTTAGAAATTCAAACCACTTCTAAACTCCCTGCAAACTCCATGAAACTTGACTATAGACCCCTAATCACCTAGAGGGTTGAAATCGAATGTGGAAGTTTAAAGGATGAGTTCCTATAGGACTCTTTGGCCTTAGGACGCCTACAGGTGGCTTAGTGCAGTGAGGGGGCTGACTTACACTACACCTACACACTACACTCCCACACACCTCCTAAAACCACACCCATACCCAACTTAACCTCCTAACTCATGTAGGTGATTCACATGGATGGTCCTTAACCCCTAAGCCCTTGGCACAGAGGGTTAGGAACAACATAGTGAATGCCTCGAATGAGTCCTTTCATGGCTCATATGGGCTTGAAATGGCTTCATGGCTCAACCAAAATGATTTCACCCCACTCAAATTCACCCAATCTTCAATTTCCCAAATTTTCAATTTTTGACCCCGGGACCCTACACCTACTAAACCTACCCAAAACCCTTGAAATTACCCAAATTTTTGCAAAATTTCCAAATTACCTAAAATTTTCCAAAATTATTCCCAAACATTTCTACACCACTCAAATTGACCATCTATATCCAAAAATACCAAAAATTCCAAAAATACCCCCCAATACCCTCCAAATACCCAAAATACCCTTCTTGGCCTAAAAATCCAAAAATTCAGAAAATTCCCAGAAAATTCCAGAAAATCCCAAATATTCCCAATTTCATTTTATCCAACTACACCATGGGCCAATTTTATCAATTTACCCTACTTTTGTCGAAAACCCCCAAATTGACCCATTTTAACCCAAAGTGAACCCGATGTTAAACCAAACCTATCCAATTGACCCAAATTCTGGTCCAATTCAATTCTAAACTTCAATTCAACATTCCCAATACCAATTTAGACCAAATCCAAGTCCAATTTGATTGACATTTGGATCCAATTTCACTTTGGGCCTTAAAGCCCAAATTTGGACCCATGACCCAAACTTAGCCCAAACTAACCCAATTCAACTCCAATTAACCCCAAATCTTTTCTAAACCTTCCTTAACATCCTCATAAACAAAACACTAACATGATTTGCCCAAGATTTTGACCCAAACCCCACTCAAATTCAACCCCAAAATCAAAAAGCCCAATTTTGACCTAAACCCAAATCTAACCCAAATAGGCCCAAACCTCAAAATTAAAACCCAACCAAAGCCAAAACCTCTTTGAAACACTCCCATAAACATTTCTTAACATTTATTTTACATCAATTTCAACCCTAGCCCAACATTGGCCCAAGTTAGCCTAATTTGACCTACATTGGCCCATTTACCAAATAAACCCAAATTCAACCCAATTCAAACCCAAACCACCTTAAATCTATTTCAAATTATTCATGAAACATCCCTAAACCAAAACCAACAACTATTTGGCCCAAACTTCTACAAAAATTCCCATCCATGAACACATCCTTAAACTTAAAAGCCCACTTCCCTTAAACCTTCTTAAAAGCCCATTTCCTTCAAAATTCAAAAGCCCAAATCTACCCTAAAGCCCACATGACATCTCCATTTGTCATCCATTTAATTAAATCCATTACCTAAGTCCTAAAATCACCATCAAATTATTCCAAATCAAGTTTCATACAAATTTCCATCAAAACATCCAAAATTTCTTAAAACCCTTTTCATGAAACAAATCAAGCTTTTCCCAAGCCAAATGAAGCCATGAACAAGCCATTCTCAAGCCACATGAAGCCATGAGGGCTTTGACTTGTCATTAGTCCATTTATGGCAAGAAGAGGGGGTTCTTTCTTAAACCTCCTTTAACCCTTTTTTACCTTAATCATGTCGCACACTAAACCATGTTTAGCCACCTCATCATGGATGGAGACTTCACCACTCCTTCTAAGCTGACCTAAATGATTCCCTCAGCTCAAAATCAGAGCTTGGAAGGGTGCACCAAGCCCAAAATGGTGGGTTGACCCAAACCAAGCCAAAGTGAGCCTTCTCCCATTCCATTTAAATCAAACTCCTTTACACATGTCAAACCTCGATTGCCTACACTAAACCCCGAGCCACGACCCACTCGACCAAGATGGTGACCATTGCACAGCCGGCCGGCCACCGGGCCGCCGGAAAACACCATGGCCGAGAGCTCGCATGTGAGCCAACATTGAAATTCTCACTTGCTCGAGCTGCCCCCATGCCCAGTGGTCACCATGGGCTGATCTTCTCCTCACCGGAGCGGCTGATCCCAAGCCCTAACTCCCTGCGAGAGGCCTTCCACCCTCTCCTGATTTAAACTCCACCCCTCTCGGCCATGAGAGGTGCTGAAACAAAAACCTTAAGGAAACTGCTGCCAAAATCACTCCGAGATCACTCTCTACACATAGAGCACACTGATCCCCGCTGAATTCCGGCCCCAATTCCTTCTAGGCGAGCCCGATTTTGAGCTCGAACTTTAGCCCAAAACCAGGACACTTCTCCACGGTGAGCCAATTCCCAAATTGATTGGCTCTACACCTTCACCGGACCGAGGGAAGGTGTCCGCCACCAAAAGCCCCATCTCCAGGGCCACCCGGTTGCTCCGGCCTCCAAGCTTTGTGATCGGGCTTGGTCGAAATCATATCCGGACAATTCACTGAGACCGGGAGACTTCATGCGGAGCTTGCTGGGACCCGATCGAAGGTGCAACAACTCTCGGATTGAAGCCACACTTCTACGAGCCAAGGTATGAGCTAACTCTCCATCCCGAGCTTCGGAGATTCTTCATTTCGAATGCCTTAGTTTCAATGCATGTTAGCCGTATAGATGTGTTCGTCTCTTCCAGACGAATCCATAGAGCATAAGAACATAAAAATCCATTGAGTATCGAGTGAGATATTAGGGATTTAGTGTGGACGGCTATCGGGTGAGGACACTTGGGGACGATGAACGGATGCCGTCCATTCAATACACGCGCGGACGAACGGCTCAGATGGCGTCGGACCGAGGAAACGGTGCGAGAACCGCGGGGCCCGGGCTGCCGACTCAAGTGGCGGCGTCGAATGGGAGCGCGCCGCGTGGCCTTTCGGAGGCTGCCGAGGATGCGGCGGCGCCGCGTGGATAAATAGAAAATTAGGGTATTTTCTTATTTATTTAATTCCCTAAACTTCAAAAATCCATATCTTTGTGTAGAAAAATCACAAAAATAAAATAAAAATACCCTCTTGCTCGGTGAACGAGAGGAGAATAATGTGGAAAAGAAATCATTTAATTTCATTAAGTATTTTATTTTTTATGATTTATTTACTCTCTGCATACATTTAATTCTCCATGCATGTATACAATTCACCATGGCATGAGACCATAGGGCTTTTGAAGCCTCCGAACTTGGGAACATTCCCTGAATTTTCCAAGGTCGAGAGGCCATCTCTGTGAAAAGTTATTTATTTTTCAAATGCATGTTGCTGTTTTGAGTATTTTAATTCCAAAAATTAGCATGTTGTGAAATAAATTCTAGAAATATTTGGTGATGTTCCTTATGACCGAGAGAACTCTAGGAAAAATAGGACTTGAGTTAATTCACTCGGATTAACCCTAATTGGCTTAAACACCCAAAATAGGTCTTTAATTAATTAGAGTTAACCAGGCATCAAATTGACTTGAAATCAATTCTCCACTGACCTTTAGGATCAGAGGAATCCATCATAAAAATTTGAGGTCAATTGGACTTGGTTAACCCCACTAATTGGGTTAATTAAGCCACTTAGCCATTTTAAACTTTAAAAATTCATAACTTTTAAAATACTTTTTAAAAATTCACCAAATTGGTTTTGGAGCCTCTCTGATATCAGGGAAACCTAAGAAAATTAAAATTTCAATTTTCTAAAAAAGTTGATTTTTAATAATATTTTAATATTTTTAATAATTGAAAAATAATAAAAATCACAAAAATAATAAAATTCACCAAAATGTCACATTTTGAATTTTAATCACTTAGGAACAAACCCCACATTTTTCTTAGGTCTATTTAGTGAGATATTGAATTTTAAAGCCCTAGGGTAATTTTAAAATTAAAAAAAATGTATTTTCTAGCATTTTCACTAAAATAATTATTATAAATCATAGAAAAATCAGAAAATTGCAAAATTTGATTCTCTGGTTTCCTTGATATCAGAGAGATTTTTGAAAAATATAAAATCCATCTTTCAATATTTATTTTATTTTTAAATTAATTAACACTCCAAAACTCAAAATAATTATAATAAAAATAATATAATTCAAAAAATCACTAAAATTGGTCCAAGTGCTTCTCTAGTCATTAGGAATGTCCCCTAATTTTCTTAAGGACAGAAACTTTCCTTTGGTCATGTTATCAAATTTTCCTTGAAAATCTCTATTTTCCACCAAAAATAATTATATAAATAAATTAAATACAGAAAAATCACATTTTCTCCTCTCATGTCTTTATTGACATATGAGTGAAGTCACATAAAAATTTCAAGTTCATTTAAGTTCAATTTAGTGAGTTATGAAATTATTAAGCTTAAAGGGTAAAATGGTAATTAAAATCTTTAATCCTTAATTAAAACTTTAGGTTTAATAAGAAATCAACAAGTAAAATATTTGATCTTAATCTGATTTGGATGATTGAAATTTAAATAATTAAAGGGTAGAAACCCATTAAACAATTTCAAAATGATTAAACTTTAATTAAATAATTGATTAAATTTGGAAGAATAATAAAATTGGAATTATTAAAATAGGGATATTATTAGGAAGAGATTTATTCTTTAATTTAAAAATCCCTAAATTAATTATCTCATTAATATTCAATCCTTAATTAAAATGATAACTCAAATTCAAAATATTAAAAGACTTAATCATTAAACTAAAATTAAATTATTAAACTCTTTCAAAAATTTCAATTAAAATTAAAGATAAAACTTAATTAAAAATTAAATTAAAATTAAATTAAATAATTGAATTAAATCAAATTAAAACAAATTAAATTAAATTAAATTAAATTAAAATTAAATTAAATCAATTAAATTAAATTAAATTAAATTAAATTGAATTTAAATTAAATTAAATTAAATTAAACAATTAAATTAAATTAAATTAAATAATTAAATTAAATTAAACAATTAAATTAAATTAAATTAAATCAAATCAAATTAAAGTTAAATCAAATCAAATTGATTAAACATCAAATCAAATTAAATTAAATTAAATTAAATTAAATTAAATTAAAACTCAATTAAAATTAAATTAAATTGAATTAAATATAACATCACCTAAAACAGAAAGAAAATAAATTTAAAAACAACTTGAACACTATTCCAAATTTAAACTCTTTAACTTAAACCAAATCATTTGAATACTAACTTACCCTTGAAAGCTTTAGTTATTATAGCTCCTAAATAAAACATTAAATGAAGTGTCACTTCACTCATAGGATATTCAAATGTCCTAGTTCACTGAGCAAGTTAACAAAACTTGAAATTCTTGGACGATTAATTCATTTGTATAATTAAATTCATTTGAACTTAAAACAATCCCAGAAATATTGAAAAGATGTTTAAGATCCTTCTTAAGCACTTTCTCAATATGATAGGACATTTATAAGAACAATTGAATTTGATTATTCTTTGATGAAGAAAATCGTCCTTAAACCAAAACACAAAGAACCTAGACGTCATAGGAAATGACTAGCTATAGGATTAGGAATTTGGTAGAAAACCATAACCTTTCCCTTAGCTTTACCTAGGAACTTGCTTAAATATGCTAATTGTGTTTTAAGTGCGAGTTTGGGATGACGGGAAGACCCTCCGGAGTACGCATTTGTATTATTGCAATTTACTTTCCTCGCAATTTATTTTCCAGCAATTTACATTATTGCAATTTACTTTATTACAATCTGCGTTTATTTTTTTCTTGCATGATAAAACAATCTGTTGCATGAAAACCCACACCTTTAGGATAGCCCCTAAAAGCCGAAACCAAAATTAAGTTAAAAGTCATTGCAAGATAAAATTCACCGCCACAACATTTCAAAATATAAAACAACTCAAAATTTAATCACAAACGAACATAAAACTACAATTACAACTAAATTAAAACGTCTCGTTGGATGATCGGGAATACCTCGGATGATGTAACCTACGTGTTGCTTAACGGGATTTCCCACGGTCTAAATGAAAGTGTGGAACTCATTCGGTTGAGTTTAGCAAATTCATCTGGACTAAGTGAATCCGATAAAAATAATGATGCCGGAAGGATGGAACCGTGGGATCTTAACCGGTGTCGTTATAATCAACTTTAAGATTTGTTTTAAATAAAACATAAAGAACACCTGGAAATTAAGATTTTCTCTAAACCAAAACACTTTTCTCAACTCTCGATTTATGATTTCTAAAACTAAACCTCTGCAACAACAAGGAGCTCGGAGCATGGTGGGCAGCACGACCATCGTCATCAGCAAAACCTGAGTCTACTTCAGCAAAACTTTCATAGAATTAAACAACCAAGCCATAGGACTTCGAGGTAGCTTGCCTAGTGCAACATAAATCCTCAACTCTTCGTTAGGCATTTGCATTGCAAATTAAGCCCTAACAGGTCTTAGGATTCCGAGGTAGTCGTCCGATACGACAATAAACCCTCACATCTTCTAGGCTATTTGTTTGATTTTATCATACAAATATAAGCCCTAATTAATTGAAATTGGCAAGATTGAAATATCAAATAAACATTAGGACTTTCCTAAATTCAAGACAAACAATAGGATAGTCGGGAAATTATCGAAGTTCACTTCGAATCGGTGATTTCTCCTACCTCTCTTCCTTTGGATTCACAAAACAAAATGTTCCAAAATTTGATCCATTCCCTATTGAAATTCCAAAATTCAATCTTTGAAAACCTTAAACTTTGAAATTCTTGAAAGCAGAATTATTGATTATTATCGAGAGTTTTCTTAGGTGATTCCCGTCACTTAAGATGTAATTAACTATAGGGGCTTGCCCTTATAGGGAATTTTAAAGAACCCAGGTAATATAAACCCCGTTTGATACTTTCATATTAAGCGGGGAATTTGTCGGCTTATAAAATTGGTTCGCAAACCAAACGGATGTCACAAAACTTCTAGTTTATTTGATCGAGCCCCACCATCAAGCGAGTGTGTCTATCCTTAGGGATAGATATACGGTTTGTGGTGCGGCGCTCGTTTATATAAACTATTTGGGGATGTGAGATCGGTTTAATCTCATATCTTAAAACTTTCAAATTTAAAAATTATTTTCAAAATCAAATACTACTTTCTAAATTATATATATTTAAATTAAATTTAAAATAAAAATTCGCCACACAACTTCTGTTAGGCGACCACTTTTCAAAATAAAACACATGACCTAAAAAAAAAATATAATGCCGACACATGGCTTCAAGGCTTGGGAATGGCTTGGGAATGGCTTGGCTTACTT
>JAKZJZ010002846.1:0-12965 GCA_022702705.1 Papilionanthe hookeriana x Papilionanthe teres | reverse complement strand
GTGGCCAACTGGATTTCGGTTACGTATTGCTAAACTTTTTTTAATTAATATTTTTATAATACAACTCCAAAAATTAAAAATCTAAAAGAAAATATAACTAAAAAATTTAGAAGTTTAAATAATTATATTCAGTTTGATAATTACAAACTACCATAAATAATTATAATAACCTTCTAACAATAGAAACATTTTAAAATTTTAAACATTTAGAAGAGATTAAGATTAAAATGATAACACAAAAATTTGGAAATCTAAATAACACGATTCAGAACGAAAAGATATTACGAACTACTGTAAATAATTTCAAAGATTTTTTAACTATAAAAATATTTAAAAATTTTAAACATTTAAGAGAGGTTGAATTAAAGAAATTTATAAAACATATAGATTATATAAAAAAACATGATGATATAATTTTTAAAAATTTTAGATATTTAAGAAAAGTTAAATTGAAAATTTTCTTTAATTTTTTAAAGTCTAATATCTTCAAATATAATTTTACAAAAGTTTTAAATAAAAAAAACAAAAATGTATAAAGATTTTAGCCACTTAAAAGAAACTAGAAAGAAAAAGTTAATAATAAATAAACGTTTAGGTTATATAAGAAATTATAATTTCATATGTAAAACATTTAAAAATTTTAGACATCTTAAAAAGTTTAAATTAAAAGAAAATTTCATAAATTTTATAAATAATAAGAAATATAAAGATTTTTATCATTTAAAAGAAATCAAATTTAAAGAATTTATATTTTACAGCTTTACGACTAAAATATTTTTATACTTCAAACATTTACAAAAGATAAAATTGAAATATCTTACAAAATCATTTTATAATCTTTTATATACAACATTTAAAAATTTTAAACATTTAAAAAAGTTAAATTAGCAAATTTTAGATTTTTAATAAATTTTATTCTTAATTTAAAAACCTATAAAAATTATAATCATTAAAATTTCAAGATTTAAGATTTAAGCCACCAAAAATATGCTATTCTTTAAAGATTTAAATGAAATAGATATTAAATTAATATAATAGTATTAAGCAGTTTAAAGATGCTAGTAGTATTTATTAGTTAAGATTGGTAATAAACATTTTAAAAAGATAGTACTAAGAATATTGTTAAGCATTTTAAAGAATAGTAAAAGATAGTTTAAAATGGATTAATTAGTTAAAGTAATGGTTTATTCCTTCCCTGTAACAATTTGGTCAAATGCGTACTACATCTTTTAAAAATTTAAAGTTATTCTTTCTCTGTAGCAATTTAGCAGATAACTTGCATAATAGTCAGATTAAATCGCATATTAGCATTAACACGATAATATTATTAGCTAGCATGTATTTAGAATCTTAGTCTTAAAATTGCATATTATCAATAGCTGCATAGTAGTCATTACCTAATTTATTCATAGCAATTAAGTCATATTTCTAGCAAAATATTCATATAGAATATATTTAGAATTATTAACCATTAAAATCAAATATGGAGTTACTTTGCCTTGCCAATATGCAAGGAAATAGGATGTAGAAATTTAAAAAGTTTTGCTAACTATTAGCTAGCAATAAAAACAAAAAAAAATTAAAATTAAAATTTTTTAGCAAAAACTAGGATAGGAATATTGCAAAACAAGTTGTTAATTTTGTAGATCAATCATGGAGTCAATAATGGCTTTGACGAACACTCATTCGCAAGAAAGGAATCTTTTTTAGCAAGTCTCAACAAATCAACTTTTCAAAATAAAAGGAAGAATCATTCAACTTTATGTCGATTAAAAAAGAAAAGTTCATGTTACGAAGAGTAATTTCCAAAAAAACACTACTGGTTACTATTTCCAATAGTAAAGAGCAGTACGAAATGATTATTTACAACAGTGTGAATAGCAGGCGCACTTTTTAAATACTGTGTTTGAATAGTGTATGTACGATGTAAAAAAGTGTGATGTAATAGTGTCAAATAGTTTGAGTCACTAAGGGCAACATAGTCTTTTGCCACGTAGTTTTCGAGTCTATAAATAAGGAAGCAGACCAAGGGGTTTAAGAACCGATAGAAATCCACTAGCATCGATTGGAGAGTTTGAGAGCATCCAGTCCTTAGTAGTAGTTGACTTGAACCCGCCTCTGTCGTGTTTAACGTAATTTTTAATTTTTGTAACAATTATATAATATATTCTTTTAATCGCAGAGTTACTATTCAACACAAGTATACGTATCACTCAAGTAATACAGGGCTCTAGTGGAGTCTTGGATATTGATCCCACAGGGAATATTTTAGAGGCTACAAACTAAGATTATAGAAATCAATTCAGAATCACAACTTGTAAATCGAAATTACCTATCTGTCACTAATATGCAATCGAAAATAATATTAAGTTTTGATAAACTAGTTCTACTAACAGATAACTAATTCTACTAAAAGTTCAAATATATATAAGCAAGAATCTTTCTCCTTTGGTAAGATATTTAAGTGAATAGATAGTTTAGAATTAGTTTAAAATGGGGCATACATATTCTTTACCCTTTGGTCCAGACATAAAGAACATTGACTAATCCTATGCTTGGTTACTGAATCTGCAGCTAAGCTGGGAGGATACCGGCTCTCACCTCGGAGCTCCCACGTTCCCCTCGCCCGAGGGCTAACATCTACACTTCAGGCACTGAACGATAGGACCGAATTGAGGATTTTAGCCTGCCACTCTAAAATCTCCAATTCTACGCCCGATGAATATTATTTCCCTATTTATTTGTACCATACTTCCAAGGACTTTGACCTCCCTGAATCTTGAATATAATCTTTACTATAGTTGTTAAACTCAACATATTTTAACTAATCAATTGACCAGATTGAAAGTAAATTAAGATTTAAGTAAAATATTATCACAACTTCTTTAAACTTTTCTTGGCACATTAATTAAATTTACCATTTCACAAAAATATCAAAACAAGGAGAAAGATAGAAAAACTACTCAGGTTTCATAGAGATGATACAATAAAACTTGGATTTCATATATAAAAGCAAAGTTCTACAAACTAAAGTAAACAAATACAACTTATCTTAAATTTCTCCTCATGCAAACTCCTTGAAGTTCCTCTGAATCTCTTGCTTTCTTTACAGTACACAGAATTCTCCTTCGAAACGTAATTTTTCTGTCAATCTTTGAATATATTTATTCCTAAAATGGGATCCTCCGTCAGTGATAATCTCTCTCGGCATTCCGTATCCTGTGAAAATGTTTTTCAATAAGAATCTTGAAACACTTTTAGCATCACAACGAGGTAAAGCTTGTACTTCAATTTACTTTGATACATAATCAACTGCAATTAAAATATATAAGTTCTCAAATGAAGGAATAAATGGTCCCATGAAATCTAATCCCCAAACATAAAAAATCTCAACTTCTAACATGAAATTCGGACGCATTTCATTTCTTACTAGATATATTACCTACTCGTTGGCATCTATCATAAGTTTTGACATATACGTAAACATCTCTAAAAATAAGTAGGCCAATAAAATCCGACTTGCAAAATTTTATGCGCGGATCGATCCCAAAATGTTCTCCGAATTCGTAATCGTGACATTTCGAATAATCGGTTCGCTTCTTCATAAGGCACAGATCTCCTAATAATAAGATCGTTACATTGCTTATATAAATATGGTTCATCCCAAAAATATGCTTTTGCATCATGAATGAATTTTTTCTGTTGCTATAGAGTTAGTATATGTGACAAAATATCACTTACTATATAATTAACTATATCAGCATACCAATCTATTTTCCACTCATTAATATTATAAAGTTTTTCATCAAGGAAACTGTCTATTTTTTCATTGTCGGTGTCAGATGATTCGTGATATTATAGTATCGACAAATGATTAGCAATTTGATTATCAGTTCCCTTTCTATAAATCACCACGAAATCAAATTCTTGCATTAAAAGTACCCATCTAATTAATTTTGGCTTAGTATCCTTCTTTTGCATCAGATATTTAATAGCAGAATGATCAGTATGCACAATACATTTAGTCCCAATTAAATATGATCTGAATTTATCAAAAACATACACAATAGCCAGTAACTCTTTTCAGTAACTGTATATTTAATTTGAACATCATTAAGAGTGCTACTAACGTAGTATATAACTTTAAAAATTTTATCATATATTTGACCAAGAACAGTTCTAATAGCATAATCACTAGCATCGCACATTAATTCAAATGGTTTCTCCCAGTCAGGTGAAACTATTACAGGTGTTGTGATTAGTTTTTCCTTTAATAACTCAAAGGCATTTAAGCAGTCTTCGGTAAATTTAAATTTCTTGTCTTTTTCTAAAAGTTGGCAGAGAGGTTTAGTAATTTTTGAAAAATCTTTAATATTGCCCCTGTAGAAACCAGAAAGTCCAAGAAAACTTCTTACCCCTCTCACTGTAGTAGGAGGTGGTAATTGAGTTATTACTTGAATTTTTACAGGGTCTACTTCCATGCAATTTTCAAAAATTTTATGCCCTAATACTATTCCTCCTGCAACCATAAATTGATATTTCTCTCAATTTAGAACTAAGTTAGTTCTTTCGCATAACTCCAAAACTTTTTCAAGATGATTTAAGCATGCATCAAATGATGTTCCAAACACTGAGAAATCATCCATAAATACTTCTATTCCATTATCAATTAACTTACTAAAGATAGACATCATACATCTCTGGAATGTTTCAGGTGCATTACATAGTTCGAAAGGCATTCTTTGAAAAGCAAAAGTTCCATAAGAACTAGTAAATGCTGTTTTCTCTTGATCCTCAGAAGCAATAGGTATTTGATAGTACCTGGTATACCCATCCAGAAAGCAGTAGTACTTGTGTCCAGCAAGTCTATCCAACATTTGGTCTAGAAATGGAAGAGGAAAGTGATCATTTCGGGTAGCGGCATTTAATTTTGTATAATCAACACAAATACGTCAACCAGAAACTTATTTGATAGGTATTAATTCATTATTTTCATTTGCTTCAACAGTTATTCCTCCTTTCTTAGGAACACAATGAATTGGACTTACCCGATTACTATCCTAAATATAATATATATTTCCAGCATCTAACCATTTTAAAATCTCTTTTTTAACTACTTCTTTCATAATAGGGTTCAGTCTCCTTTGTGGATCAATTCTTGGTTTATGTTCTTCATTTAATAAAATTATGTGCATACAAATTGAAGGACTAATTCCTTTAATATCAGCTAGAGTCCAACAAAAAGCTTTTTTGTATTTTTTTAATGTATCCATTAATTTTTGTTCTTGAATTTCATTTAAGTACGAGGATACAATTCTGGTAATGTTGAAAACTCTCCTAAAAATACATACTTCAAATGATTTAGAAGATTTTTTAATTTAAGTTCAGGGGGTTTCACAATAGATGGAATTAATATTTCGTTATTTGGTGTTGTTGAATCAAGCGTTTCAAATTGTTCTTGAATATAATCAACTTCTTCGCTATCAATTTCATCATATTTATCTTTTTCCATATCTTCTTTTTCTTCAAAATTTTCTTTGAAATATTTTTTTTTCAGATAGTCACATATGTCCAATCTGAAACATTAATTATCTTTTTCTATTGAAGGATATTTCATTAAATTTGAGATATTAAAGGTTACTTCTTGATCATTTACTCTCATAGTCAATTCTCCTTTTTGAACATCTATCATGGCTCTTTCTGTAGCTAGGAACGGTCTTCCTAAAATGATTGGAATTTTCTTATCTTCTTCATATCTAAAATGATAAAGTCCACACGAAAGATAAATTTATCAACCTTTACCAAAACATCTTCTACAACTCCTTTAGGATGTGTAATAGATCGATCAGCTAACTGAAGAGTTACAGAAGTTGGTGCAATCTCTCCTATTCCTAACCTTTTAAAAGTTGATGAAGGCATCAAATTTATGCTAGCTCCCAAATCACATAATGCTCGCCTGTAAAATTTTTCACCTAATAGCGCACGGGATAGTGAAACTACCAGGATCTTTAAGTTTTTCAAGAAGCATTCTCTGAATTATAGCACTACACTCTTCACTGAGTGCAACCGTCTCATGATCTAATAACTTCTTCTTTTTGTTGAGTATATCCTTCATAAATTTAACATAATCAGACATTTGTTCTAAAGCTTTAACAAAAGGGATATTTATTGACGATTTTTTCAAAATGTCTAAGAATTTAGAAAATCCTTTTCCCTTATCTTGTTGCTTTAGTCTTTGAGGAAATAGTGGTGGTGGTCGTTCAACATTAATTTTCATAGATTTTAGAGGAAAATCAAGATATAAACTTTCTTTTTCTCCTTCAGTTTCTTCTTTTTTCTTTTTAACTGCAGTTTCTTTTTGAACTCTCGTTTCCAACTCTTTTCCACTTCTTAATTGAGTAGCCTTAATCTGTTCTTTTCCTTTATCTTTAGGATTTGCTTGACATTGTTAGGTAAAGTTCCAACGAGATTCATTGCTCGGTGCGGTAGCAATTTGCCTAATTAGTTTTCTATGTTTTTAATAGCAGCTCCTTGACTTTGTAATTGATTACCCATATTCAAAACTAGTTCTTCCATAGATAACTTCTTCTCCTTGAATTGTGAATTATTATAAAAACCTGGTGGATTAGAAGGTGTATAATTAGAATTACCCTGGTTGTTTATATTTCCTAATGGGTTTACAGGATTGTTCCCCCACTGAGGATTCACAGGATTAGCGTTACCTTGGTTATTCCAATTAAAGTTTGGATGATTCTTCTAACCTGGATTATAATAGTTTAAATAAGGGTTATTTTGTCTATTATTTATTAAATTTATAGTTTCATATGAAGATTGAGCATCTACAATTTGTCCTAATGAATTTTCTTTTAACACTGATTTGTTTGAGAATGATTCATTCCATATTGATCTATTTTCTTTGAAAGAGCAGCAATTATAGAAACTATGATAGTTAAAGCATTTGAATCATGAACACTGGCTACTCTTTTAGGATTTACCCTTTTAGCAGGTCATTGAAAATTATTAGTAGTCATTTCTTCTATTAAAGCATAGGCTTCTTTAAAAGGTTTAGACATTAGTGATCCACTAGCAGCCGCGTCAATAATAGATCTAAGAGATCCTACTAATCCATTATAAAATGTTTGAATAATTAACCAATCTGGTAGAGCATGATGTGGACATTTCCTAAGAAGTTCTTTAAATCTTTCCCAAGATTCATATATCGATTCTCCCTCATACTGACTAAAAGATGTGATATTGTTTCTAAGCTTAACAGTCTTAGATGGTGAAAAATATTTCGATAAGAATTTTTATGAAATTTCTCCCCAAGTTCTAATAGATTCAGGTGCTAACGAATTTAACCAAGCTTTAGCCTTATCCCTTAGTGAAAAAGGAAAAAGTATAAGTCTGACAACATCATCAAACACTCAGTCGTATTTAAAAGTAGCACAAAGTTCTAAGAAACTTGCAAGATGTAAATTAGGATCTTCATTTGAAGTTCCACCGAATTGATTATTTTATACCATTTGGATAATTGCAGGTTTAAGCTCAAATGAATTAGCAGCTACATCAGGATTTTAGATAGTTAAGTGAATTTCATCTAATGTAGGGTTAGCGCAATCTCTTAGTGGTCTAGATTGATGTTCATTTTCTATTCTTTGGTTGTTTACGTTGTTTTCCATTGTTTCAGAATTTATAGGTTCTTTTTCCAGTTTTCTAATTCTCCTAACAGTGCATTCTAATTTTGAATAGTAGGGTATAAGATTTTCAGAACCAAATTTACGCATACAATAGAAATCAGTACACAGCAAAACAGTTAACTAAATAAGTTGCAATTCTATTAAAAAGTTTTCTAACAGTCCTAAATTGTCCGTTACTCTAATTATGTTATATTCCCCGACAACAGCGCCAAATGACTTGAACTCGGCTCAGTCGTGCTTAACGTAATTTTTAATTTTTGTAACAAGTATATAATATATTCTTTTAATCGCAGAGTTACTATTCAACGCAAGGATATATATCGCTTAAGTAATACAGGGCTCTAGTAGAGTCCTGAATATCAATCCCACAGGGAATATTTTAGAGGCTACGAACTAGGATTATAAAAATCAATTCAGAATCACAACTTGTAAATCGAACTGCCTATCTGTCATAATATGCAATCGACAATAATATTAAGTTTTAATAAACTAATTCTACTAACAGATAACGAATTCTACTAAAGTGTAGTTCAAATATATAAAAGCAAGAATCTTTCTCCTTTGTTAAGATATTTAAGTGAATAGATAGTCTAGAATTAGTTTAAAATGGTGTTGTGCCAAATAAGAGCATACCTGTTATTTACCCTTTATTCCAGGCATAAAGAACATTGACTAATCCTATGCTTGCTTACTGAATATGCGGCTAGGCTGGGAGTATACCAGCTCTCACTTCGGAGCTCCCACGTTCCTCTCGCATGAGGGCTAACATCTACACTTCAGCACCCAAACGATAGGACCGAATTGAGGATTTTAGCCTGTCACTCTAAAATCTCCAATTCTATGCCCGATGAATATTATTTCCCTATTTATTTGCACCCTACTTCCAAGGACTTTGACCTCCCTAAATCCCAGATGTAATCCTTACCATAGTTGTTAAACTCAACATATTTTAACTAATCAATTGACCAGATTAAAAGTAAATTAATATTTAAGTAAAAGATTATCACAACTTCTTTAAACTTTTATTGGCACACTTATTCAATTTACCATTTCACAAAAATATCAAAACAAGGAGAAAGACAGAAAAACTACTCAGATTTCATGGAGAGAATACAATAAAACTTGGATTTCATATATAAACCAAAGTTCTACAAACTAAAGTAAACAAATACAACTTATCTTAAATTCCTCCTAAAGCAAACCCCTTGAAGTTCCTCTGAATCTCTTCCTTTCTTTACAATACGCAAAATTCTCCTTCGAAACGGCAATGAAGAAGAGATCTCTCACTTCCCTTCCACTCTTACAATCTCTCGAAGAATTCCTCACAAATTTCACTATCTAAACTCACTAATTAACATCTAGAAACTCTATATGGACTCACTGGACTCACATACTTGACTCTCTAATGGGTTAGAATGAAACGTGGTGGACACAAATGGATGCTAGTGGACCCTTTTTTCGGCCCCAAATTATTCCTTTTAAAATAGTTGAAGAGTTTCCAAGATTTTTCCAAGCATCTCTTTGAAAATCCTTCACATTCAATGCACCTCGTGAAAGAATCGTCGATCCCGCCGTCGGCGGCCTTGAGCTCGCCATTGGCGGCCTTCTAGAATACTTAGCCTTGGACCCTTTTGCATAAGCCCCGCTGTCGGCGGCCTCGATCGTCGTCGTCAGCGGAGCTCCCTTGAAATATATTCTGAACTCTCGGGAAAAAAATGGTGTCGGCGCCATCGACCTCGCCGTCGGCGCCCTAGATCAAATTTTCATAATTTTGGTCCTTTTTGCTCAAAATTCACTCCTTTTTGCATATTTTCGCTCCATTGTCCATAAATCAACATACCTGCAGAAAAACACCAAAAATACTTTTCTTTAAAGTGCAATATCATTAAAATCAATATAAAATAGGCATGAAAGTCTTAACATTTTTTTCTTGGGTCAGTGGTGAGAGTCCAGAGCCTGTAATCAAGTACCTTTGTAAGTATTTCTTATCTTTAATAATATGTTTGTGTTTTTAATGTTCTATAGCGAGTAATCTTAGGTTCCTCCCCAACGGGGAGAAGTCTGTTAAATTTTCTTTTATGAATGTGTTTTTCCTTGGAAATAGCGAATATAGGCCTCTAGCGTCTATACAGACGAGTTTATCTGCCTAGGAGATGTTCTTATAACCTCTATGATCAGGAGTTTTTTGTAGTAGTGAAATCTATTCTGTCTTAGAAATATGCTAATACCTCTATGACCAGAAGTTTTTGTGGTTATGTGGAGATGGAACGATGCCTAGATGCCCGCTTTTATGTGTGTGTGACGCTTCTTATGGGCGATGCAGATTGTTCATATTCTCTAAACCTAAAGAAAATTTAGCTTGTGTATGTTATTCATAATATTCCGGAAAGCAATAGGATTATTAGAAGAACTTAGAAATAAAGAATTAAAACCCATAGATGTTAATTTTATTAAAGAATTAATTTTGATAACTGGTAGAAATGATATATTAAAAATAATAAGAGAAGATTTTTATGATAAAGTAAAAGTTGTTAATAGAAAAATAAAAGAATTAATAGATAAAGAACCAGGTGTAGATCATAGGTAGATAATTAATAAATGTACAAAAATATTATTATAAACATTAGATAATTTACATGAACCTTTTTATGGTATTCCACAAAATTTTGATTAGAAATGAGTTTTTTAACGGGTAGATCTCATTAGGAAAAACAGAAACCCGCACACAACCCGTTATGGTAACTCTCAAACTTTTGTTGTCCATGTTGCAGTTCTTCGGTTCTCTAGGGTATGGAACTTCTGTTACCATAAGTGGCAACCCTGGTAAACCTTTTGTTGGCCATATTGCAGTTCTTCGGTTGTCCAAAGTATCGAACTTCTGTTTGGAAGAAACTTGTTTAAGTGGCTTCCATAATTAGATTTTTTTTTAATTTCAAATTGCTACACATTTTTCTTTTTTCTTTTTTCTTTTTTTGACCATTGGTTGAATGGTAACTCTCTTTTGAGAAGTTTAGCATTGAGTTTTTAAATGGTTTAATCTTCCTACGTTTACTAAAGTAGGTGATGTGATTCTTAATAATAATAATTGGAATTGCTCTTCCTCTTGTACTATTCGTGAAGTTTGTTTGAAATATATTATGGAGATTCCTATTAAAATTGGTTTTAATAATTACCTTTGGAATGGTCATGATAAGTATGCTCATAAATTCATTTATGATATTACACATGATAGCCCTTCTTTATTTAGTTGGAAAAATTATGTTTGGTTTAAAGGTTATTCCATCAGATTTGCTATCAATACTTGGAGAATTTTGTATCATTGTCTCAAAACTATTGTTTGTTTTGACTACTCGGGGTATTGCAATTAACAAGTCTTGTATTTTATGTTTGAATCATAATGAATTACATAGTCATATCTTTTTTGAATGTGACTTTGCTCTCTCTTTATTAAAGAGGTGTGTTCCTTATAAGAATATATATATTGTTTAACAAGTAATATGTTACAGATTTTCTATCAAGTGAATTCTTTGGATTCCATTATTATCAAGAGGATTTTCTTGTTAGCAGTCTATGTTACTGCTTATTACATTTGAAATGAGAGGAATGATATAATTTTTAATAATTTTATTACTTATATTGTCACTTTGGTTTATAGTATTCATGAGATTATTAAGTGAATGATTAGAAAATGAAAGTTCATATATAATATTCCTATTTATATTAAAGATCTTCATAAATTGTGATTTATTATTGTTTTGTTTGGCTTCCTTATTTTATTTTTATGATAAAATTTATCTTATGTTGTTTTTTTTTTAATGTTTCTTGTCGTTTCTTGTTTTTCTTCTTATTTGGTGTGGTTCCTTTTGTTGTTGGCTCTAGTTTCCGGATTGGGTTTTGTTTTTTCTTGATGTCGATTTGAGCTTAATTATTTTCTAATATTTAGTAAATTTTACTATATGCATGAATGCTTATATTTATATATGATATTCATTATAGTTAGAAGGAATTTTAGTATTTACTTTTTATTGTTTCTACTTCTTCATATTTTTGTCTGTTTTCTATAGTGTTATTTATTTTATGTTGTTGGATCTTGTTTCTTTGGTTTTATGTCCAAGCTTCCTTTCAAATTGATTTTGTTTTTTTTTTTTTTTTGTATTCCTTTGTTGCTTTGGTTTACAGTCTTCTGCTAGTCTTCTTTTTTGTATGGTTGGTAGTTTTATATAAGATTTTTCTTCTTCATTTGTTGGCCGGTTTCACTCTGTTTGATTCCTGCTTCTTCCTTTTGGAACAATGATAAACATTCTCTTGTTTGATTTCTCTTTTTTATTTGGATATTTTTTTGATATGAGCAATATTACTCTTGTTTCTTTTTGCGTCGTCATTTTTTAGGTTGAGCAAAGAGATTATCCATCCAGGTATTAAAATTCAAGCTTTATGTTCAAATTATAGTATGGTATATTCATCAAAGTTGAAGGGAATTTTAATATTTTTATTTCAGTTTAGTTCTGAGCTTTGTGGGTCTTTACTTATGCTTGATTAATCTGTTTGGTTGTTTGTCAATTCTTTTTATGTTTCTTTGATTATTTGTGTTGAGTATTAGTTTTTATTTATTTTGTGTTCTTTGCTGTGACTTTTTTTGTTTTCTGCATTTGGCTGGAACGTTTTTCTTCTCCTTCTTTTATCTTACGGTGTGTTTGTTTTGATTTAATTTTCTTATTTGAGCTTCTATTTGTCTCGGGACTTGTTTCTTATTGATCGGGAGCCGTTCATGCCTGATCTATTTTTATGGTTTATTGTTTTTGAGGATTTTCTTTTGACATGAACAATATTATTCTTGTTTCTTTTTCTTTGTCATATTTAGGTTGAGCTATGATGTTTTCCAGTCATGTATTAAAATTCAATATTCTACTTGAACATTTTGTATAAGATATTCATTATAGTTGGATGAAATTTTAATATCTTTTTCTTTTAGTTCAACTAAGACATCTTTTGTTGATCTAAGGCTATTGTCTTTTGCTACTGTCTCTTCCATTCTGTTTTAGCCACTTGTCTCCTGCAATTGTTGTTCTTAGTTGTCATGATTCTTTGTTAATCAGAGCTTATACCTCTTGCTCCTCAGTCTATTTTGAAGTAAGAGATGAATGATTAGCAATTACTCCCATTTATAAGATTTGAATCAAGAAAATTTTGACAAATTTAAATTACTAATATGCCCTTGATAGGTCAAGATTTAATCATTTGAGCAGAATTTTGTTAGATAATTTAAAT
>JAKZJZ010002845.1:0-12969 GCA_022702705.1 Papilionanthe hookeriana x Papilionanthe teres | reverse complement strand
GTCCCGGGGGTCAAAAATTGCAAATTTGGAAAATTGAAGATTAGGTGAATGTAAGTGGAATAAAATCATTTTGGTTGAGCCATGAAGCCATTTCAAGCCCACATGAGCCATGAAGCCATTTCGAGCCGCATGAGCCGATGAAGGGCTCATTTGAGGCATCCACTATGTTGTTCCTAACCCTCTTAGCCAAGGGCTTAGGGGTTATGGACCATCCATGTGAATCACCTTCATGAGTCAGGAGGTCAAGTTAGGCATGGGTGTGTTTTTAGGATATGTGTGAAAGTGTAGTGTATAGGTGTGTACGGCTTATTTTCAGGTTGTGTGTTTTATTTTGAAAAGGGGTCGCCTAACAGAAGTTGTCGGCGAATTTTTAATTTAATTTAAATAAATAATTTGAAAAGTAGTATTTGATTTTAAAAATAATTTTTAGATTTGAAGATTTTAAGATATGAAATCAAGCCGATCTCACATCCCAAATAGTTTATATAAACGAGCACCGTACCACTAAGCCGTGTATCTATCCCTAAGGATAGACACACTGCTTGATGGTGGGGCTCGATTAAATAAACTAGAAGATTTGTGACATCCGTTTGGTACGCGAACCAATTTTATAAGCCGACAAATTCCCTAGCAATATGAAAGCATTAAACGAGGTTTATATTACACGGGTTCTTTAAAATTCCTATAAGGGCAAGCCACTTATAGTTAATTACATCTTAAGTGACGAGAATCACCTAAGAAAACTCTCGATAATAATCAATAATTCTGCTCTCGAGAATTTCAAAGTTTAAGTTTTCGAGGGATTGAATTTTGGAATTTCGATAGGGAATGGATCAAATTTGGAACATTTTATTTTGAGAATTCGAAAGGAAGAAAAGTAGGAGAAATTACGGATTCGAAGCAAACTTCGGTAATCTCCCGACTATCCTATTGTTTGGCTTGGATTTAGGAAAGTCCTAATGTTTATTTAAATGTTTTGATCTTGCCAATTTTAATTAATTAGGGCTTATATTTGTATGATAAAATCAAACGAAATAGCCTCGAAGATGTGAGGGTTTATTGTCGTGCGGACGACTACCTCGAAATCCTAAGACCGGTTAGGGCTTAATTTGCAATGCAAGTGCCTAACGAAGAGTTGAGGATTTATGTTGCACTAGAGCGAAACTACCCCGAAGTCCTATGGCTTTGTTATTTAATTCTAGGAAAGTTTTGTCGATGTAGATTCAAGTTTCTTGACGACGATGGCCGTCTTTGCCCACCATGCTCCGAGCTCCTTGTTGTTGCAGAGGTTTAGTTTTAAAAGTCATAAGTCAGGGGATGAGAAAAGTGTTTTGGTTTAGATAAAATCTTAATTTCCAAGTGTTTTTTTTTGTGTTTTAATTAAAACAAATCTTAAAGTTGATTATAACGACACCGGTTAAGATCCCACGGTTCCATCCTTCCGGCATCATTATTTTTATCGGATTCACTTAGTCCAGATGAATTTGCTAAACTCAATCGAATGAGTTCCACACTTTCATTTAGACCGTGGGAAATCCCGTTAGCAACACGTAGGTTACATCATCCGAGGTATTCCCGATCATCCAACGGGACGTTTTAATTTAATTGTAATTGTAGTTTTGTGTTACGTTTGTGATTAAATTTTGAGTTGTTTTTTATTTTGAAATGTTGTGGCGGTGAATTTTATCTTGCAATGACTTTTAACTTAGTTTTGGTTTCGGTTTTAGGGACTATCCTAAAGGTGTGGGTTTTCATGCAACGAGTTGTTTATCATGCGAGAAAAGTAAGTGCGATACGAGTTAAATAAATTGCAAGAAAGTAAATTGCAGGAAAGTAAATTGCAATAAAATAAAAGCGTACACGGAGGGTCTTCCCGTCATCCCAAGTTGCACTTAAAACACAATTAGAATACTTAAACAAGTTCTAGGTAAAGCTAAGGGAAGGGTTATGGTTTTACACTAAATTCCTAATCCTATAGCTTAGTCATTTCTATGACGTCTAGGTCTTTGTATTTTGGTTTGAGGACGATTTTCTTCATCGAAGAACAATTAAGTCCAATTGTTCTTATAAATGTCCTATCATATTGAGGAAGTGCTTAAGAATAATCTTAAACATCTTTTCGATATTTCTAGGATTGTTTTAAGTCAGAATGGGTTTAATTATATAAATGAATTAATCGTCAGGGATTGAAGTTTTGTTAACTTGCTCGGTGAACTAGGACATTTGAATATCCTATAAATGAAGTAACATTTCATTTAATGTTACGTTTAGGAGTTATGATAACTAAAGCTTTTGAGAGTAAATTGGTGTTGAATGATTTGTGATTTAGTTTAATTTCCATTAATGGGTTTAAATTTGGAATAGTGTTCAAATTATTTTAGATTTATTTTGAATTCTTTATGTCTTTGGAGATGTTATATTTAATTCAACTTAATTTAATTTAATTTAATTTAATTGAGTTTTAATTTAATTTAATTCGATTTAACTCAATTTAGTTTGATTTGATGTTACATTAAATTAATTTGATTTGATTTAGTTTTAATTTAATTTGATTTAATTTAATTTAATTTAATTTGATTTAATTTAATTTAATTTAATTTAATTTAGTTTAATTTTTAATTTGGTTTAACTTAATTTAATTTGGTTTTATTTTTTTAATTTAATTTAATTTAATTTATTCATTCAATTTAATTTGATTTGTTTATTTAATTTAATTTAATTTAATCTTTAATTTAATTCAACTTTTAATTTTAATTTAATTTAATTTAACTTAATCCAATTTAATTTACTTAATTTAATTTAATTTTTAATTTAATTTTCTTTTTTAATTTTAATTGAAATTTTTAAAAGAGTTTAATAATTTAATTTTAATTTAATGATTAAGTCTTTTAATGTTTTGAATTTGAGTTATCATTTTAATTAAGAATTAAATATTAATGAAATGATTAATTTAGGGATTTTTAAATTAAAGAACAAATCTCTTCCTAATAATATCCCTATTTTAATAATTCCAATTTTATTATTCTTTCAAATTTAATCAATTATTTAATTAAAGTTTAATTATTTTAAATTGCTTAATGGGTTTCTACCCTTTAATTATTTAAATTTCAATCATCCAAATCAAATTAGGATCAAAGATTTTACATGTTAATTTTTATTAAACCTAAAGTTTTAATTAAGGATTAAGATTTTTAATTACCATTTTTACCCTTTAAGCTTAATAATTTCATAACTCACTAAATTGAACTCAAATTAACTTGAAATTTTCATGTGACTTCACTCATATGTCAATAAAGACATGAGAGGAGAAAATTTGATTTTTCTGTATTTAATTTATTTATATAATTATTTTTGGTAGAAAATAGAGATTTTCAAGGAAAATTTAATAACATGACCAAGGGAAAGTTTCTGTCCTTAAGAAAATTAGGGGACATTCCTAATGACCAGAGGACCACTTGGACCAATTTTGATGATTTTTCTAATTATATTATTTTTATTATAATTATTTTAAGTTTTGGAGTGTTAATTAATTTAAAAATAAAATAAATGTTGAAAAATGAATTTTATATTTTTAAAAAATCTCTCTGATATCAAGGAAATCAGAGAAGCACATTTTACAATTTTCTGATTTTTCTATGATTTATTATAATTATTTTAGTGAAAATGCTAGAAAATACATTTTTTTAATTTTAAAATTACCGTAGAGCTTTAAAATTCAATATCTCACTAAATAGACCTAAGAAAAATATGGGGTTTGTTCCTAAGTGATTAAAATTTAAAATGTGACATTTTGGTGAATTTTATTATTTTTGTGATTTTTATTATTTTTTAATTATTAAAAATATTAAAATAATATTAAAAATCAACTTTTTTAGAAAATTGAAATTTTAATTTTCTTAGATTTCCCTAATATCAGAGAGGCTCCAAAACCAATTTGGTGAATTTTTGAAAGGTATTTTGAAAGTTATGAATTTTTAAAGTTTAAAATGACTAAGTGGCTTAATCGACCCAATTAGTGGGGCTAACCAAGTCCAATTGACCTCGAATTTTTATGGTAGGTTCCTCTGATCCTAAAGGTCAATGGAGAATTGATTTGAAGTCAATTTAATGTATGGTTAGCTCTAATTAATTAGAGACCTATTTTGAGTGTTTAAGCGATTAGGGTTGTTTTAAATGAACTAACTCAAAACCTATTTTTCCTAGGGTTCTCTGGTCATAAGGAACATCATCAAATTTTCCTAGAATTTATTTCACAACATGCTATTTATTGGAATTACAATACTCAAAACGATAACATGAATTTGAAAAATCAATAACTCTTCATAGGGATGGCCTCGACTTTGGAAAATTCGGGGAATGCTCCCAAATTCGGAGGCTTCAAAAGCCACATGGTCTCATGCCAAGGTGAATTGTATACATGCATGGAGAATTAAATGTATGCAGAGAGTAAATAAATTATAAAAAATAAAATATTTAATGAAATTAAATGATTTCTTTTCCACATTATTCTCCTACGTTCCATTGAGCGAGAGGTATTTTTATTTTATTTTTCTGATTTTTCTACACAAAGTTATGAATTTTTGAAGTTTAGGGAATAAAATAAATCGAGAAAAATCCCTAATTTTCTATTTATCCACGCGGCGCCGCGTCGGCCTCGGCGACTCCGAAACGCCGCGTGGCGCGCTCCCGTTCGACGCCGCCATCGACTCGGCGCTCCGGGGCCCGCCGCTATCGTTCGCGTCTTCGATCAGACGCGATCCGGCCGTCTGTCCGCGCGTGTATTAAATGGACGGCATCCGTTCATCGTCACTAAGTGTCCTCGCCGAGAGCCGTCCACACTAAATCCACAATATCTCGCTCGATACTCATGGATTTTCATGTTCTTATGCTCTATGGATTCGTCTTGAAGAGACGAACACATCTATACGGTTATCATGCATTGAAATTAAAGCATTTGAAATGGAGAATCTCCGGAAGCTCGGGATGAAGAATTAGCTCATACCTTTGCTCGGAGAAGTGTGGCTTCGATGCGAGAGTTGTTGCACCTTCGATTGGATCCTAGCAAGCTCCGGATGAAGTCTCACAGTGCAGTGAATTTTCTAGGTTGGATTTCGACCACGGCCGATCACAAAGCTTGGAGGGTGGAGCAAGCTAGGAAGCTTGGAGATGGGGCTTTTGCTTGGTGGACACCTTCCCTTGGTGCAGTGAAGGTGTAGAACCAATCAATTTGGGGATTGGCTCGCTGTGGAGAAGTGTCCTGGTTTTGGGTGGAATTTCAGTTGAGAAATTGGGTTTTGTTAGTGGGGATTAGGGCAAATTGACACTGGGGATCAACTGCTCTAAGGGTGGAGAAGGGTTTGAAACAATTTTGGCAGAGTTTCGGCAAGGTTTGTGCAACTCTCCTCTCATGGCCGTGAGGGGTCGGGTTTAAATAGAGGTGGCTGGAGAGCCTCCCGGGGATGACGAGGGTTGGGATCAGTTGCTGCTGGTCATGGGAAGAACGACCATGGTGGCCATTGGGCATGGGGCGGCTCGACGAGGTGGAATTCCAAAGTTTGGCTCCTCCCGAGGTCTCGGCCATGGTGTTTTTGGCGATCAGGCGGTGGCCGTGAGGCATGGGTCACCTTCGGGGTCGGGGAGTCCGGGGCTTGAAGTTGGTGAAGTCGATGGAGTTTGACATGTGTAAAGGCTTTGAATTAAAATGGAATGGAGAAGGGGTCATTTTGGCTTCAATTTGGTCAACCCATTGGTTTGGGTTGGGTGCACCTCCCCATGGCTTTGATTTTGGGCTGAGAGGATCGGTTGGGTCGGCCAGAGAGAATGGTGTGGCCTCTATCCATGATGAGGTGGCTAAACATGGTTTAGAGTGTGTCATGGATAAGGTTAAAAAGCTTAATGAAAGATTAGGAAAGGAGCCCCTCCTTTTACCATTAATGGCATGGTCGGATGCCAAACTTTCATGGCTCCATATGGCTTGTGAATGGCTCATCCTTGGCTCCATTTGGCTTGGGAAAAGCTTGGGTCGATTTCATAAAAAGGGATTTAAGAAAATTTTGATATTTTGATGGGAATTTGTATGGGGCTTGATTTGGAATTGTTTAATTGATGACTTTGAAACTTAGGGGCAATTTTGATTAAATGGATGATGAGGGGAAGTGCCATGTGGGCTTTAGATGAATTTGGGCTTTTGAATTTGAAGGAAGTGGGCTTTTTAGGAAAGTTTAAGGGGAATGGGCTTTTTGATTTTAGGATGGGCATTTGGGTGAAGATTTTGTGAAGGACCTTGTCGAATAAGTGTTATAATTGGTTTAGTGATGTTACTATGAAGGGCTTGGAGTCGATTTGGTGTGATTTTGGGGTTGAATTGGTTTGAATTTGGATTTATTTGGTAAGTGGGCCTATGTAGGTCAAATTGGGCTAACTTGGGCCAATGTTGGGCTAGGGTTGAAATTGATGTAAAATTAATGTTGAGAAATATTTATGGGAGTGTTTCAAAGAGGTTTTGACTTTGGTTGGGCTTTGATTTTGGGGTTTGGGCTCATTTGGGTTAGGTTTGGGTTTAGGTAAAAAATGGGCCTTTTAGCTTTGGGTTGAATTTGAGAGGGGTTTGGGTCTAAATTTTGGGCAAATCATGTTAGTGTTTTATTTGTGGGAATGTTAAGGAAGATTTAGAAAAGATTTGGGGTTAATTGGAGTTGAATTGGGTGAATTTGGGTTAAGTTTGGGTCATGGGTCCAAATTGGGCTTTAAGGCCAAAAGTGAAATTGGATCCAAATGTCAATCAAATTGAACTTGGATTTGGTCTAGATTGGTATTGGGAATGTTGAATTGAAGTTTAGAACTGAAATAGATCAGAATTTGGGTCAATTGGGTATGTTTGGTTTGACATTGGGTTCACTTAGGGTTAAAATGGGTCAAATTGGGGGTTTTGACAAAAGTAGGGTAAATTGACAATATTGGCCCATGGTGTAGTTGGACAAAATGAAATTAGGAATGTTTGGGATTTTCTGGAATTTTCTGGGAATTTTCTGAATTTTTGGATTTTTTGGCCAAGAGGGGTATTTTGGGTATTTGGAGGGTATTGGGAGGTATTTTTGGAATTTTTGGTATTTTTGGGTATGGATGATCAATTTGGGTGATGTGGAAATGTTTGGGAATGATTTTGGAGGATTTTGGGTAATTTGGAAATTTTACGAAAATTTGGGTAATTTGAAGAGTTTTGGGTAGAATTTAGCGGGTGTAGGGTCCGGGGGTCAAAAATTGAAAATTTGGGAAATTGAAGATTGGGTGGATGTAAGTGGAATGAAATCATTTTGGTTGAGCCATGAAGCCATATCAAGCCCATATGAGCCATGAAGGGACTCATTTGAGGCATTCAGTATGTTGTTCCTAACCCTCTTAGCCAAGGGCTCAGGGGTTAAGGACCATCCATGTGAATCACCTACATGAGTCGGGAGGTCGAGTTGGGTATGGGTGTGTTTTTTAGGAAGTGTGTGAAAGTGTAGTGTATAGGTGTAGTGTGTAAGTGTAGTGTGTGTGTAAGTCGGCCCCTTCACGGACCGGGCCGCCGGGGCGGTCCTAAGGCCGAAGAGTCCTATAGGAACTCATCCTTTAAACTTCCACATTTGATTTCGACCCTCTAGGTGATTAGGGGTCTAAAGTCGAGTTTGTGGAGTTTGAAGGGAGTTTAGAAGTGGTTTGAGTTTCTAAAAGGTGGGTCCCGATTCTAGTCCTCTAAGATAGTCGAAGGAAAAGCTGAGGCTAGATCCTAAGCACTAAAAGAAGAAGAGAAGACCTCATCGAAAATGAGGTCAACGAGGTGTAGTGTGTGTGTAAGTCGACCCTTCACCGGACCGGGCCATCCGGGGCGAGTCCTAAGGCCCGAAAGAGTCATATAGGAACTCACCTTTTAAACTTCCGCATTTGAATTTGATGTATTTCGGTGCGATAGGGAAAGAATCCTAAAGCGAGTGCGGTCTTGGATGTAAAATCCTCGACCCAAAAGTTTGAATTTGATGTATTTCGGTGCGATAGGGAAAGAATCCTAAAGCGAGTGCGATCTTGGATGTAAAATCCTCGACCCAAAAATTTGAATTTGATGTATTTCGGTCTGATAGGGAAAGAATCCTAGAAGCGGTGCGGTCTTGGATGTAAAATCCTCGACCCAAAAGTTTGAATTTGATGTATTTCGGTGCAATAGGGAAAGAATCCTAAAGCGGTGCGATCTTGGATGTAAAATCCTCGACCCAAAAGTTTGAATTTGATGTATTTCGGTGCGATAGGGAAAGAATCCTAAAGCGGTGCGGTCTTGGATGTAAAATCCTCGACCCGAAAATTTGAATTTGATGTATTTCGGTGCGATAGGGAAAGAATCCTAAAGCGGTGCGATCTTGGATGTAAAATCCTCGACCCAAAAGTTTGAATTTGATGTATTTCGGTGCGATAGAGAAAGAATCCTAAAGCGGTGCGAGTCTTGGATGTAAAATCCTCGACCCAAAAATTTGAATTTGATGTATTTCGGTGCAATAGGGAAAGAATCCTAAAGCGAGTGTAGTCTTGGATGTAAAATCCTCGACCCAAAAGTTTGAATTTGATGTATTTCGGTGCGATAGGGAAAGAATCCTAAAGCGAGTGCGGTCTTGGATGTAAAATCCTCGACCCAAAAGTTTGAATTTGATGTATTTCGGTGCTGATAGGGAAAGAATCCTAAAGCGGTGCGGTCTTGGATGTAAAATCCTCGACCCAAAAATTTGAATTTGATGTATTTCGGTGCGATAGGGAAAGAATCCTAAAGCGGTGCGGTCTTGGATGTAAAATCCTCGACCCAAAAATTTGAATTTGATGTATTTCGGTGCTGATAGGGAAAGAATCCTAAAGCGGTGCGGTCTTGGATGTAAAATCCTCGACCCAAAAATTTGAATTTGAAATCGATTTAGATTTGATTTGAAATTTGGAAGGATTGAATTTGAAATTTGATTGAGAATTTGATTTGAGATTTGGAAGAAATTGAATTTGAATTTGATTGAGATTTGAAATGCGGAAAGATTGAATTTGAAATTTGGACGGATGAGTTTGAACTCGGTTGAAATTTTGATTTAAGATTTGATTTAAAATTTATGTTGATTTTGTTTATCTTTTAATGATTCAAATTTTATTTTATCGTTTATTTAATGTTCATGTGAATTTGGTGTTCGTCATTTTTAGATTTTTTTTTTAGAAAGTTTTCTTTTATTCTCTTTTTATTTCTTTTACGTTCTTTGTTCGAAGTTCATTTAACTTTAATGGCGTTTCCCGATCAATTTGCCTGAGGTGAGCGAAAAATGTGACATGGTCACTTTCATTCCAATCATGTTGAAGATACATCGTACAACTGATCGAATACTTCATCAATCCATGTAACTCAAACGGATATGTATGATCTTTGTTGATCCATCGAAAAGCATCGTCGAAATCCATGTCGAATAGTGGGGTACATGGTTAATAACATCACCTTCCAAGCCATCCTTGGCAGGATGCGATGGATGTACGTTGGAGGTGTGATATCTCCCATGTAACTCACGGCTCGTAGGCGGAGCTCTAGCTCGGTACGGTGAAATGGTAAGGTGTCTTCTGTCGTCCATTCTCTGAAATAGCGAGATCACTTCTGGTACTCCGGTATGCAATGCTGCGATATCGCTCGTTGCCTTCGGTATCATGACGGAACCTACCGGTAAAGGTATCTTCAACGGCCCTCGGAACTCACCGGGCCTGCTATCCGGAGGTCGGATCCGAACATGATGTTACACTCGTTCGGGAAAGAGGCCGGTGCGAAGGGTCGACAAAGTCGTGGTGATCTATATGTGGGGGTATGCGGTCACCTTGTTTGTAGATGTTGATAATGCAAGCTGTTGGGTATGCGATACGGCGGCGGTACCCTCCATGTTATCGATCTCTTTACCATTCTCTTGATGACTAATGGCATCGGATCCACTTGCCCATGACGGAGTATTCCGGTGGGTTTCCCTTCTGTCTTCGACAAAGTTGTAGCGACACCCGCATTGTATTGTGATTCTTCCCTTCCACGGCATCCATCTCCGGGGTTACGAGTAGGTATTTTCCCTTAGGCGGCACTGCTCGGCCCATTCTTTTCGAATCCCGGATACAATCCACGATTTCTTGTTGTTCATACTACGAGAATACGTACGTATGTAGCTCGAGGCCCTCTAGTATGTTGATCCTTCGCCTCTAATTCTCTCGAAGTATTCGAAAGGTTTTCTTTTCAACATTTTGCATCCTCTCCAGGCTCGTATTCGGAATGATGCGAGATGGCGAGGCACAGTGACATATTGTGGGATATACGGTTCAATCCCTTCACGTTCTCACTGCATGCCTCGGCTCCTCGGGGATGATGCACATCGGGACATCCCCGGGGTTGCTGCAGCAACAAGGTCATGCATCGCTGGTGGTTCTATCCGGTGGCGTGGTAGCCTTCTTTCTTCGATCTTACGGAGATTTCCACGGTCCTTTACGGTATCCTAGGAGGTGGCCTCCTTTCTTCGGGTTCTGGTGAACCGGTGTCCTTGAAGTGTACGTGCGGCGGTAGTAGCTGTCTCGTCGCGGCTAGTCGCGACTAGTTTTGTTAACATCTTACGGATACGGCGATTCTTATTTCTTCATTGCGTTCTTTGTGAGAGTAGCTCTCCGCACTTCTTGAATCTCCGTGGGCGCGGCGGCAAGCACTGCCCTCTGCTGTAGCGACTTCTGATTTTATTTTCTTGTCTTCTTCGGTATTTGCCTTTCTTTTCTTCTTCTTGGATTGGTGGCTTGGGCCACCCACTTTCATCCTTGTCTGCCGAGGCGGTTCTTCTCGGTCGGCCGGGACCCGGTCACTTTCCTCGTCTTGTAGGCTGCTGGTGCGAAATCCGAGTCGATCTCGATTATCGCTCCATCTTTCACCCTCTTTTCATCGAGTGCGAGGCTTACGCCATTCTTAAAGTTCGGGACCAACGCGCCGTTCGACATTTCCCTGCGAAAAGACGAGGAAAAGGATCGAGGGGCTATACTTAAGAACAAGAACATTAAGAAAACGTTTATTAAAGACACTTTTTTTTATTACTCTTATATTTTAAAATTTAACGGGAATGAAGCGGGATAAGATCGGGAAAGAGATTTTGATTTGGAAAAGAAAACAAGGAAAACTTTATTATCACGATTTTATTTATTTTAGCACATTTTATTATTTTTGGGTTCGGACTCGATCATAAGTAATTACTTCGCCGTGTTTCTTAGGGATGAAGAATTCATTCCTTGAAAACATCGGGTAGCGTAATACTTTTCAAGTATCGTCCGTTGATCGGAAGCATATGTCGTTCTCCACAGCAATTCACTAGCTGGTAGGAACCTCCGAGTATCTTGCTTGACCACAAACGGCCCTTCCCAAGTGGGTTCAAATTTTCCTCCTATCTTGCGGTGTGCTAGGATAGGTCTCTTGAGAACGAGAACTAAGTCACCAACTTTGAAGGTTCTTGGGCGGACCAGTTTGTCATGGGCTTGAACCATCTTAGCTTGGTATAGTTCTAAATTCTGCTGCGCTGCAAGTCTTTTCCCTTCCAGGCTTTCTAATTCTTCTAGTCGTAATTTGGCGTTTTCTTCTGTCGTGATCTTGTTTGCAACTGCAATTCTGAGTGAAGGAAGGTGAACCTCTAAAGGTAACTACTGCCTCGGACCCATACACCGGAGCGTAAGGTGTAGCTTGAGTAGGAGTTACGAAGGTCGTGCGGTAGGCCCATAAGGCTTCTAACAACTTCTCGTGCCAATTCCTCTTATTATCGTCCAAAGTTTTCTTTAAGATTTGAATGAGAGTTTTATTAAAAGCCTCAGCGAGGCCGTTTGCTCTTGGGTAGTAAATTGTTGAGTATCGCCAGTCGATTCCGTGTCTCACGACAAAATTGTTGATTTGCGTGCTTCGAATGCGACCCGTTATACGAGATGATCTGCGCGGCACTCCGAAACGGTAGACGACTTGGTTCTTGAAAAATTGTAGCACGTGGTGTGCTTTCACTTCTCTAAGTGGAGCGGCCTACGCCGCTTGGAAAAGTAATCTGTAGCCGCAAGAATGAAGCGATGTCCTTTTGAAGATGGTGGTTACTATTGGACCCACTATATACGTGCCTGAACATTCGAATGGCCATGACGCGATTGTCGGATGTAGCACATTTGGAGGTTGGTGTAGAACCACTTCGTGCACTTGGCATTGGTGACGGCTCTTGGCGATTTTCATGCGGTCGGTCATCATCGAGGGCCGGTAGTACCCTAGTCTTTTAATTTTCATTTTCATCTTCGGACCCGGTGGTGAGCGCCGCGGAGTCTGAATGCACTTCCTTAATAATTTCGCGGGCCTCGGACCCGCTTAGGCACCTTAGCCGCATTTGATCGAAAGACCTTACGTACGATGTGTTGTTTATTAATGCGTAAGACGAGTTCTTTGCTTGATCTGATGGGCTAGCGACCTATCGTCCAGTAGCTTTCACTGCTTGCGGGTAATCCATCGATGCTGCTCGCCGATCTTACGTGTTTTACTGTCCTTCTATCATGTTGATTCTTTTTCTTTTTCGATTTGTGTATTGTGTATGTCGATTTGTGATAGGACACGACGTCGAGTGAGTGACACTTCTGCGATTCATCTTGCAAACAGGCAAATTCTTTTGCGAGACGGGCTAAAGCATGCTGCTAAAGCATTTTCTTTTACAGGAATTTTGTAGATCGTTACATTTGGAATGCATTCAGCAGTTGTATGGCATCTTGGAAGTATTGTTCGAGTCTTGGCTTTAAAATTCTGTATTGTCAGTGATACTGTTGAATGATTAGCTGCGAATCCCGTAGATGTTGATGTACGTTATCCCAGTTTGAATTGTTAATTCCGGTCCGTTATGAGGGCTTCGTATTACGCTTCGTTGTTTGTACACGGTTCGGCGAGTGGTAGGAGTATCT
>JAKZJZ010002844.1:0-12987 GCA_022702705.1 Papilionanthe hookeriana x Papilionanthe teres | reverse complement strand
TGTAGATGTTAATAATGCAGACTATTGGGTATGCAATCTGTCGGCAGCACTCTCCATGTTATCAATCTCTTTACCATTCTCTTGATGACTAGTGGCATCGGATTCACTCGGCCATGACGGAGTATTCCCGGAGGGTTTCCTTCCTGTCTTCCGCAAAGTTGTAACAAAGATCCACATTGTATTGTGATTCTTCCTTTCCCTGGCATCCATCTCCGGGGTTCTGAGTATGTGTTTTCCCTTAGGCGGCCCGCTCGGCCCATTCTTTTCAAATCCCGGATGCAATCCATGATTTGTTGTTGTTCATACTCTGAGAATACGTCTGTATGTAGCTCGAGGCCCTCTAGTATATTGATCCTTCTACCTCGAATTCTCTCGAAGTATTCAAAGGTTTTCTTTTCGACATTTTGCATTCTCTCCAGCTCCTATTCCAGAATAATCTGCAGATGGCGAGGCCTGGTGACATATTGTGGGATATACGGTTCAATCCCTTCGCGCTCTCCTGCATACCTCGGCTCCTCGGGGATGATGTCTGTCGGGACATCCCTGCAACAAGGTCATGCATCACTGGTGGTTCTATCTGGTGGCGTGGTAGCCTTCTTTCTTCTGGTCTTTGTGAGATTTCCCTGGTCCTTTCTGTTATCCTAGGAGATGGCATCCTTTCTTCAGGTTCTTGATGAACTGGTGTCCTTGAAGTGTATGTGCTGGCAGTAGCAACTGTCTCGTCGCGTTGGTCCGCTGCTAGTTTGGTCAACATCTTGCGGATGTGGCGATTCTTATTTCTCCGTTGCGTTGCTGTGAGAGTAGCTCTTCGAACTTCTTGAATCTCCGTGGGCGCGGCGCCGACAAGCTCGCCCTCTGCCGTAGCGACTACGTACTTCATTTTCTTATCTTCTTCGGTGTTTGCCTTTCTTTTCTTGCTGCTGGATTGGTGGCTTGGGCCACCCGCTTTCATCACTGTCTGCTCGGGCAGTTCTTCTCGTTTAACTGGGACCCAGTCACTTTCCTCGTACTGTAGGCCTGCTGGTGCGAAATCCAAATCAATCTAGATTATCGCTCCATCTTTCACCCTCTTTTCGTCGAGTGCAAGGCTTACGCCATTTCTAAAGTTCAGAACCAACCGCCCGCTTGACATTTCCCTGCCAAAAGACAAGGAAAAGGATCAGGGGCTGTACTAAGAACAAGAACATTAAGAAAGTGTTTATTGAAGACATTTTTTTTATTACTTCTTGTATTTTTAAATTTAACAGGAATGAAGTGGGATAAGATCAGGAAAGAGGTTTTGATATGGAAGAGAAAACAAGGAAAGCTTTATTATCATGATTTTATTTATTTTAGCACACTTTTATTATTTTTGGGTTCGGACCTAATCATAAGTAATTACTTCGCCCCTGTTTCTTAGGGATGAAGAATTCATTCCTTCGAAACATCAGGTAGCGTAATACTTTTTCAAGTATCGTCCGTTGATCGGAAGCATATGTCGTTCTCCCTGACAATTCACTAGCCGGTAGGAACCTCCCGAGTATACCGCTTCAACCACGAACGGCCCTTCCCAAGTGGGTTCAAATTTTCCTCCTATCTTGCGGTGTGCAAGAATAGGTCTCTTGAGAATGAGAACTAAGTCACCAACTTTGAAGGTTCTTGGGCGGACCCGCTTTGTCATGGGCTTGGACCATCTTAGCTTAGTATAGTTCTAAATTCGTTGCGCTGCAAGTCTTTTCCTTCCAGTGCTTTCTAATTCCTCTAGTCGTAATTTGGCGTTCTCTTCTCGTTGTGATCTTATTTGCAACTGCAATTCTGAGTGAAGGAAGCTGAACCTTTAAAGGTAACACTGCCTCGGACCCATACACCAGAGCGTAAGGTGTAGCTTGAGTAGGAGTTCGGAAGGTTGTCCGGTAGGCCCATAAGGCTTCTAATAACTTCTCGTGCCAATTTCTCTTATTGTCGTCCAAGGTTTTCTTTAAGATTTGAACGAGAGTTTTATTAAAAGCCTCAGCGAGGCCGTTTTCTCTTGGGTAGTAAATTTTTGAGTATCGCCGCCGATTCCGTGTCTCCCGACAAAATTGTTGATTTGCGTGCTTCGAATGCCGACCCATTATCCGAGATAATCCCGCGCGGCACTCCGAAACGGTAGACAACTTGGTTCTTGAAAACTCGTAGCACATGGTGTGCTTTCACTTCTCTAAGTGGAACTCGCCTCTACCCACTTGGAAAAGTAATCCGTAGCCGCAAGCATGAAGCGATGTCCTTTCGAAGATGGTGGTTCTATCGGACCCACTATATCCGTGCCTCAACATTCAAATGGCCACGACGCAATTGTCTGGATGTAGCACATTTGGAGGTTGGTGTAGAACCACTCCGTGCACTTGGCATTGGTGACGCCTCTCGGCGATTTTCATGCAATCGGTCATCATCGAGGGCCGTAGTACCCTAGTCTTTTAATTTTTATTTTCATCTTCGGACCCGACCGGTGAGCGCCACGGAGTCCTCGAATGCACCTCTTTAACAATTTCATGGGCCTCGCACCCGCTTAGGCACCTTAGCCACATTTGATCGAAAGACCTTCGTATAACGTGTTGTTTATTAATGCGTAGGACGCAGTTCTTTTCTTGATCCGATGGGCTAGCGACCTATCGTCCGGTAGCTTTCCTATTTGTAGGTAGTTCATCAATGGTCGTCGCCAATCTTCTGTGTTTTCTCGTCATCGTTGCAACCGATTCTTTTTCTTCTTCGATTTATGTATCGTGTCTATGTCGAGCCGTGATAGGACTCGACGTCCGTGAACCGACACTTCCACCGATTCATCTTGCAAACGAGCAAATTCTTTTGCGAGACGTGCTAAAGCATCTGCTAAAGCATTTTCTTTTCTGGGAATTTTGTAGATTGTCACATTCGGAATTTGTTCCAAGAATTGAATGGCATACTGGAAGTATTGCTCGAGTCTTGGTTTTAAAATTCTGTACAGTCCGGCGATCTGTTGAATGATCAATTGCGAATCCCCGTAGATGTTGATGTCTGTTATCCCCATTTGGATAGTTAATTCTAGTCCCGTTATGAGGGCTTCGTATTCTGCTTCATTGATTGTACACGGTTCTGTCAAGTGGTAGGAGTATCTTAACATCCCCCGCTCCGGTGTTATAAAGATTAGACTGATTCCTGCCTTACCGGGCACTATCACTTGCGATTCTTCGTCTTTGTGTGCTGAAGATGCTCCGTCAAAATATAATTCCCAACGTCGATCATCGTGGTCTTCTAGGCTCATTATTTGTTCATCCGGCAAATCGTCATCGAGAGGAGATTCCGTCGGCAAAGGGTGTCGTGCGAGAAAGTCTGCTAAGACTTGTCCCTTTACGGCACGAAGAGGCACAAAGTTATATCGAATTGCAATAATATCTTTGACCATCTCGCAAGTCTGCCGGAAAGTGTTGGACAAGTCATCAAGTATTGCAATGGATTAAATTTCGAGATCAGGTTGACCTTATGAGAAAGCATGTAGTGACTGAGCTTTTGAGCGGCGAAGATCAGGGTCAAACAATGCTTTTCAATTGCGGGATACTTTATTTCCGTCGGAAGTAAACGACGGCTTAAATAGTAAAGAGCATTTTCTTTACCCTCATCATCGACACTCGGCTAACGAGGCTCCGAGAGAGTCGTCTAAAGCCGCGGTATAAAGTATCGCCGGTCTACCCGAGACCGGGGCCACTAAGACAGGAGGTGTCATTAAATATTGTTTAATGTCCTCGAAGGCCTTCCGGCATTTCTCTTCCCAAATAAATTTGGCGTCCTTTTTAACTAGTGCCGAGAAAGGCCGACACCTACCCGACGGTGTTCGAGATAAAGCGTCGAAGATATGCCAGCTTCCCTTGAAAAGATCGTAGTTGCTTTAAGGTCTTGGGAGGCGGCATTTCTAAGATAGCTTTAATCTTTTCCGGGTCGATTTCAATCCCACGATGTCGGACAACGAATCCTAAGAATTTCCCGGAGGTAACGCCGAAGGCGCATTTTAAGGGATTCATCTTAAGGTTAAATTGCCTTAATCGTTCGAAAACAATTCTCAAATCATACAAGTGGTTATCCTTTACTTTGCTTTTGATGACCACATCGTCCACGTAGCATTAAACTTGATTGTGGATGAGATCATCAAAAATTCTTGTCATCACTCTTTGGTATGTTGCTCCTGCGTTCTTCAGTCCGAATGGCATCACTGTGTAGCAATATACTCCGATCAGCTTTCTGAATGCTGTAAGCTGTTCATCTTCTGGAGACATTTTTATCTGGTTGTATCCTGAAGATCCATCCATGAATGAAAATATTTCATGTGTCGAAGCAATGTCAATCATTAATTCTGGGATCGGTAGAGGGAATTCGTCCTTCGGACATGCCTTGTTTAAATCTCGAAGTCCACACAAATTCCGATCCGACCATTCTTCTTTCGACCGGCACCACATTAGCTAACCAAGTCGGGTATTGTTCTTCGCGGACAAATTTAGCGTCTATTAGCTTTTTAACTTCAGCTATGACTTGTTGTTCGATTTCTAGACGCATTCTTCCGGGACCTTGTCCGACTCGGGACGTAGTAGGATCCACTCCTAGCTTATGGACTCGCGACCTCCGGAGCTAATCTTGGCATCTCATCGTAGTTCCAAGCAAAACAGATCTTTAAATTCCATTAATAACTCGATTATTTCTTCGGTGTCTTCTTTATCGAGTAAGGAGCTAACAAAGGTAGGTCTAGGCTCTTTGTTGGTAACTAAGTTAACTTCTGTTAGCTCATCTATTGTAGATTTAATCTCTTCTTCGAATTCTGGTGGAGCGTCTCCAATTTGTAAATCTTCGAGTTCGTCTGTAGTTTCCATGCAGTTTTCATTAGACTCGCAAGTGACAACCAAGAAAAATTCGAGCATCGTCAACCGATCCTACCGTGCCGAATCCGAGACCATGCTTTGAATTGGGTGGACGACCGGAGTTATTCCATAATTTTTCAAAATGTTGTAATTGGCTTTTTGTCCATTGTCGAGGTAAGAAACCACGCTGGATTAAATTTTGAACACAGGGAGAGTACCACTCAAAAGGTAATTCCATTAATTCTGATGAAGTGACATCTTCAAATTGTACATTATTTTCGGCTTTGGAGGAAGAAGCACCACGGTAGAATTTGATCGGCTTTGCACCGCCGCTATGTACCTCTTTGACCACCATACCCTCGATCTTATTAGAATGGATCGGGGTTAGGGTCATAGTATGTACGTAGTGGTTAATCTTCTCGTACATTGATTTATAGTCTTCGTTCTTCTCATCTTCAAGAGAGATCTTGAATTATGGCTTCTTCCGACTTATTGTCGCTGCTTCTCGCTTGATTTCTTTTTCTTCTTCAGAACTGTCTTCCCACTCAACATTGATGGCTGGTTTCTCTCGTCCAACTCGTCCTAACGTCTCTACCACGACCTCGTCCCCGGCCTCGACCTCGGATGCGAGTTGTGGAGAAACCTTCACCATCTCGCCTTAAGGGAGTGGTGAGTGACTGTTGGACAAGACCTCAGGTTCTTCGTTGTCTCGAATTTTCTTTGCTTCATTTGTTATGGTATCTCTGGGGAAGATTGTTTTCTTCGGTGGTGCATAATAAGCTGCATCTTCATGGATTCCAATTTCATGTACGGAGAATGGTTGTAAGTCACCTTTGATGCACTCGTTCCCCTCCATCGTAGTATTTGATGCACTGATGTAGAGATGATGGTACCATCCTATTTTCATGTATCCATGGTCGGCCCAGTAGAGCGTTGAACGACGTTTCCGAATCAATTATGTGGAATTTTGCAGTTCTCTTTGCTAAGTCACCGGTTTTCATTAGTAGTGTTATCGATCCGAGGGCTCTTTCTCCTTTCTGGTTGAATCCTCCTAATAACATCTTGTCTGCTACGAGCTCACGAGCATCAATTTCCAAATATTCTAGTGTTTGAAAACTCATTATATTGATTGATGCTCCTGGATCCACCAATACTCTGGAGAGCGTAAACTTCCCAATCAGTAATCGAAATGTACAACGGCCGGTTGTGATCCGTCGTCCCAAGCAGTAGGTCATTGTCCGTGAAGGTAACACCTCGCTGTTCCTTTAACGAGCAAATCTCATCTAAGGAATATCCTGCCATTTGAGCTAAGCAAATTTCTGGATCAAGTAAGGCCCTGATTAGAGCTTCTCTCATCTCCTTTGATAAGATGAGAGCGTCGTAGATGCTCGCTTGGTCGGTAGTTTCCTAAGATGGGCTAGCACGTTGTAATCCACTTTATTTCCATGTGTCTCGGCTTCTTCTCGAATGGGTGTTTCTTCTGCCGGGGTTGGTTCTTCTTGAGCAACCACCTACTTTCCTTTGTCCTTTGGACCCATTCTCAGAGGTAGAACTCTTCCACTTCTTAAGTTGACTTCTGTAATTTCTTCTGAATCTAGTGTTGAGCTTGTCGGTGTTTCTTCCCGAATCGGAATGACAGGCTCTTCCGGATTAGCTTCGGAGTCCGAAGGCTCTAATTCATTGTGATCGGAGCTCCTCGAAACTCGCAGATAGATTCGTTGATTGTTGAACTCTCGTAGCCTCCTTGATGGATGTCTTCTTTGTCATTTTGATCGTCGAGATTGTGTATGATTTGAGAATTGTCGTTGGTATCAAAATCGATGTCCGGATTGTCGCTAGTTAGGTAATCGTTAGAAACAGTCAAAACGTAGCCAACGCCATCACCCTTATCATTATATGATCCCACCGAAGTGAGCAGATAATCATACAGAGTCAGAGGTTCGAGGGATTTCTCCCCCGAATACGAAACAACTATCCTAGGATAAGTAGCCCCTAGTCTAGCCTTAGGAGCCTCGGTCTTCTCTTCTTCGTCGATTTTCTTCTTCTCTTCAATCGTCTCCTGTTGAGGTGGTTCTTCTATCGCAAGTGATAGTGCCGACTTGACGAGTTTCGAACTCTGAATTGAAGCTCGCATCGAAGCGGTTTGGATGCTGTCTAAAATCTTTTTTGAAGACCTCGTCCAAGCGGTAGTCCATCCATCGTCAGTCGTATAGGATCTATCGGAATGATGGGATCGACTGAGACAACATTGACGGAACCTCCTTTCGGGGTTCCTTCATGTACTCCTTCGGGATTGTTATATTCCCTTTCCGAAGGTTGTCATTGAGCCAACTTTTGAAGGTAATGCAATCCTCTATCTTGTGTCCAAGCATCTGGTGATAAGGGCAAATGTTGGGATCACTTTTCTTGTTGACTTCCTCTGGGTCTCTTAGGCTCTTGCAGCTCGGAAATCGGAGTTTTCATCGACTACGGAACATTTTCGGTATCGCTTCATTTTTTAATGGATATTCCCCGCTCGTAAGCTCCCTTAATGTACGTTGCGGACGAGGCAGCTTGTTCATACCGTGGAGATGACCGATAGATGGGTCGGGGTTGTTGATAATTCCGTTGAGGTTGTCGTGGCCGTTCGGACGATATTTGTATCGCTTGCTTGCCTTTGTCGACCGCCGCAACGATCCCGCATTTCTTTTCAAAAGTCTTCACGAGCTTTTGCTTATCCGTCTTATCGGCGAAACTTAATTGCTTTGCCTCCTCTTGCAAGCTTCCGGCCTTGCTTAACAACTTCTCGAAAGTCTTAATAGTGAATCCTTCGAGGAGAAGTGCTATCGGGCCGTGAATGCTTTTAAGTAAGATGTCGATCGCATGTTGTTCTTGTAGTTGTGGTTCACACTTCATGCTTAAGTTCCTCCATCGAAGTATGTAATCCACCAAAGTTTCGTTCGGCTTCTGCTTCTCTACCACTAAATCACCTATAGTGATGTGGTGCTGAGCTCCGGCAAATCGCTTGATGAAGAGGTTTTCTAGTTCTGAAAATGTCTTCACCGAACCATTTGTAATCCGCATACCAATCAAAGGCGATCCCCGACGAGCCGTTGACGAACTGTCGGAAGAGTAATGCATCGCTCCCGCCGGCATTGCAACAACTGGCACGAAAGTGTGCAACATGCTGTCGGGGTTCCCGGTTCCATCAAATGTCTTGAACAGAGGTAGTACGAAGCCTTTTGGGTATTGGACAGCGTCGAATTCTTCCGGGTAAGGCCTACCCGTCCGAATGGATGTCCCGCTCTTCGATTGTGCTAAGGCTTCTCGCACCTGCTGTTCCACCAAGCTTTTGATATCCTTTTCTGGAATCATGCTTTGTGTCGTATCTTTCTTTAGTTGATCGTCCCCGTTGACGGATGTAATCTCCTTTCCTCCATCCACAATGTGAATGACCTCTGGGGGTGTCTCTCTTTGGGGTTGCACTTGACTTTGGAGAGTGGCTAGAGCTATAGCCATCTCTTCCATCCTCTTCGCCATTTGGGCGATCGTATCGTCTCTCTCTTGAAGCTGTCTTCTCATTACTTCCGGCTCCTCTCTTTCTGTGGCTGCAGGAGCACCTTGTGAAGCTGACGAAGCTCGTGTTTCGACCATGTTGATTTCTACATACTCATCGTCCATGAATTCCGATGAATCAATCTCGTCTCCAAATTTCTCCTCTCTTTCTTTTGCTAATCGTCGGATATCAGTCCTCAACTTTTCCATGGCATCTTCTAGTGGGCCTTCTACGTGCGTCCTCGCGGTTGTCGTGCGATAGGCCGCCGGGTCCCCTTCTCACGAGTCCCCTTTACCGCAGGTGGCGCTTTCTTCGCATTCAAGTCTCCCGACAAGACTTTCCTTTTCGAGCTCGTTGTTTCAACCTTAACTCGTCCAGTAGTGGGACGCCATACCATCCTTCTAGCGACGAAGGTCTAGGACCGGATGGTCCTTCGACCAAATGCCGGAAGGTGGTATCCTCCCTAATCCGTAATCCCGAAACGACGACGGGCGGACTAGCCTTCATCCTTTTATTTGGCTTTTCCGTAACGACGGCGGGTTCTACTCGTGGCCCAAGACGGGATTTGATCGGCACCCGCCCTATCCTTCGTAGAATCTCCGATACGGGCATTTCTCTTTCTTCGCTAGCTTCTCGACCACGGTCCGTAGTCGGGTAAATGGCGTAATCCTAGCCCTTTTCCTTCTGTTGTCATCGTAGTATGCGGGTCGAGGTAATGTAGAAACAATCCTGCAGACATTTTCCTCATCAGCTGCGGTGGAAAGGGGATGGAATCTGCTTCTTCCCAGAAAGGGTGTATCTTCAGGCAATGGTATGTATTCGGGCAGTGGTGTGTATTCAGGGATTACTGGGATTTCTTCCAGGAAAGCGACTTCAGCAGCTCTGGCCTTCCTGGCAATCTTCCTGCTTTTGTTCCTTCTCTGGGTCCGTGTTAGTGATGGAATTCTTGAGCTGGACTCGATTTCGAAAACGGAAGGTCTCACGAGAAAGTCCGTACCCTCCACGGTAGCAAGGTTCACCATAGTTCCGGATCTCCTTCCCCTTTACTTTGCGTAGCCGGGGTAGGTGCGGAGACAACCGGACCGACGGGGTAGCAACAACGGTCCTCCCGCGGACAAGAAGACTCCTTTCGGTCGGGATCTTTGCGGGGAGGAAACTCTCGAGTCGACCTAAGGTCGAACTCGAGCAACGGCTTCTCGGCTCGGATACTTTGTTCGTCGGCCGCGAAATGAGAAACGTCGGTAACCTTGACATTTGTGTTCTCGAATCCTTGTCCAAACCGGATGATCCCATTGTCGGGCAGCTCATCCTTGTAAACGGCGAAGTCCGATCCATCGGTGAAGGAGAAATTTGCTTCGGGGCTTCCATTTCTGCGAGGTAGATCCCGATTGTCGGTCCCAAGTTATGCTTCTTCTCATCGGGACGAAAAGAAAGGAATCGAAAGAGTCCGAACACATTCTTGTTCATGTATTTATAAGAAGGGGTTATTTGTTAAAAGAGTTATTCATTAAAAGGGTTTGTTTATTTAGAACGGAATGTTCAAAGGTGTAGAGAAGGTAAGGAATCCGATTCGTAGTTGGAAAGGAGAAGAAAGTCTTATGCAAGACTTCTCGACTCGAAGGATCACTCCTAACTAACACCTATCGGGGTCCACCCCACCTCGAAAATGAGGTAAAAGGATCTCGAACCTCTCTGTTTAGGGGCGTCTAAACAGTGGCTCCTAAATCCGAGAGAATGTTGGCTATACTTATTCAAGGTAGAAATGAACATAGTATTCCAACGGAAGGAAAGGTAGTTTGATCCACAAGGGACATGGATACACTACCGATTTTGAAAGCAGAATTATCTGATTGAAATGAAGAGAGGAATTTTCCCCAGCGGAGTCGCCAGAAATTGTCGGCATATTTTTAGGTTGGTGTTTTGTATTTTGAAAAAGGAGTCGCCTAACAGAAGTTGTCGGCAAATTTTTTATTTAATTTAAATAAATAGTTTGAAAGGTAGTATTTAATTTTTGAAAATAATTTTAAATTTGAAGATTTTAAGATATGAAATCAAACCGATCTCACATCCCAAATAGTTTACATAAATGAGCACCACACCACAAACCGTGTATCTATCCCGTAGGATAGGCACACTGCTTGACGATGGGGCTCGATTAAATAAACTAGAAGATTTGTGACATCCGTTTGGTCCGCGAACCAATTTTATGTGCCGACAAATTCCTCGCCTAATATGAAAACATTAAACAGGGTTTATATTACCTTGGTTCATTAGAATTCCCTATAAGGGCAAGCCCTTATAGTTAATTACATCTTAAGTGACGGGAATCACCTAAGAAAACTCTCGATAATAATCAATAATTCTGCTCTCAAGAATTTCAAAGTTTAAGTTTTCAAGGGATTGAATTTTGGAATTTCAATAGGGAATGGATCAAATTTGGAACATTTTGTTTTGGGAATTCAAAGGAAGAGAGGTAGGAGAAATTACAGATTCGAAGCGAACTTCAGTAATTTTTCGACTATCCTATTGTTTGGCTTGAATTTAGGAAAGTCCTAATATTTATTTAATGTTTTGATCTTGCCGATTTTAATTAATTAGGACTTATATTTATATGATAGAATCATACAAATATCCTCGAAGATGTGAGGGTTTATGTCTTATCAGACGACTACCTCGGAATCCTAAGACCGGTTAGGGCTTAATTTGCAATGCAAATGCCTAACGAAGAGTTGAGGATTTATGTTGCATTAGGCAAACTACCTCGAAGTCCTATGGGTTTGTTATTTAATTCTAGGAAAGTTTTACTGAAGTAGACTCAGGTTTTGCTGATGACGATGGCCGTGCTGCCCACCACGCTCCGAGCTCCTTGTTGTTGCAGAGGTTTAGTTTTAGAAGTCATAAATCAGGAGGTGAGAAAAGTGTTTTGGTTTAGAGAAAATCTTAACTTCCAAGTGTTTTTTATGTTTTATTTAAAACAAATCTTAAAGTTGATTATAACAACACCGGTTAAGATCCCACGGTTCCATCCTTCCGGCATCGTTATTTTTATCGGATTCACTTAGTCCTGATGAATTTCCTAAACTCAACTAAATGAGTTCCACACTTTCATTTAGACCGTGGGAAATCCCGGTAGCAACACGTAGGTTACATCATCCGAGGTATTCCCGATCATCCAACAAGACGTTTTAATTTAGTTGTAATTGTAGTTTTGTGTTCTGTTTGTGATTAAATTTTGAGTTGTTTTATATTTTGGAATGTTGTGGTGGTGAATTTTATCTTGCGATGACTTTTAATTTAGTTTTGGTTTCAGTTTTAGGGACTATCCTGAAGGTGTGGGTTTTCATGCAAGAAAAAGTAAGTGCGATGCAATTAAAGAAATTGCAACAATGTAAATTGCAATAAAATAAAAGTGTACCTAGAGGGTCTTCCCATCATCCCAAGCTGCAATTAAAACACAATTAGAGTATTTAAGCAAGTTCCTAGGTAAAGCTAAGGGAAGGGTTATGGTTTTCTACCAAGTTCCTAATCCTATAGCTAGTCATTTCCTATGACGTCTATGTTCCTTGTGTTTTGGTTTGAGGACGATTTTCTTCATCAAAGAATAATTAAGTTCAATTGTTCTTATGAACATCCTATCATACCGAGGATGTGCTTAAGACAAATCTTAAACATCTTTTCAATATTTCTAGGATTGTTTTAAGTCCAAATGAATTTAATTATACAAATGAATTAATCACCCGGGAATTCAAGTTTTGTTGTTATCTTGCTCAGTGAACTAGGACATTTGAATATCCTATAGATGAATTAACATTTCATTTAACGTTCTGTTTAGGAGTTATGATAACCAAAGCTCTCGAGGGCAAATTGGTGTTCAAATGGTTTATGATTTAATTTAAGTTAAAGGGTTTTAATTTGGAATAGTGTTCAAGTTACTTTATTTTGAATTTGTTTAAATTCTTTATGTCTTAGGTGATGTTATTTAATTCAATTTAATTTAACTTTAATTTAATTTAATTTGGTTTAGTTTTAATTTTAATTTAATTTTAATTTTTAATTTTAATTTTAATTTTAATTTTAATTTTAATTTAATTTTAATTTTAATTTTAATTTAATTTTATTTTAATTTAATTTAATTTAATTTAATTTAATTTAACATGTTTTAATTTAATTTAATTTAATTTAATTTATCCATTATTTTGATTTAATTTTATTTAATTAATTTAATTTAACTTTAATTTAATTCAATTTAATTTAATTTATTCAATTTAATTTAATTTAATTTTATTGATTTAATATAATTTAAATTAATTTAATTTGTTTGATTTAATTTAATCTTTAATTTTATTTTATTTTTTATTTTAATTTAATTGAAAATTTAAAGAAAAGTTTAATAATTTAACTTTTAACTTAATTTTGATGATTAAGTCCATTGATATTTTAAAATTTAAATTTGAATTATCATTTTAATTGGAAATTAAATATTATTGAGATGATTAATTTAGGGATTTTTAAATCAAAGAATAAATCTTTTCCTAATAATATCCCTATTTAATAATTCCAACTTTATTATTTTTCCAAATTTAATCAATTATTTAATTAAGGTTTATTTCA
>JAKZJZ010002843.1:0-12988 GCA_022702705.1 Papilionanthe hookeriana x Papilionanthe teres | reverse complement strand
AGTTTAGCAAATTCATCTGGACTAAGTGAATCCGATAAAAATAACGATGCCGGAAGGATGGAACCGCTGGATCTTAACCGGTGTTGTTATAATCAACTTTAAGATTTGTTTTAATTAAAACATAAAAAACACTTGGAAATTAAGACTTTCTCTAAAACCGAACACTTCTCTCATCTCCCGATTTATGACTTCTAAAACTAAACCTCCGCAACAACAAGGAGCTCGGAGCATGGTGGGCAAGACGGCCATCGTCATCGCAAAACTCGACTCTACTTCAACTAAACCATTCTTAGAATTAAATAACCAAGCCATAGGACTTCGAGGTAGCTCGCTCTAGTGTAACATAAATCCTCAACCTTTTCGTTAGGCATTTGCATGATCGCAAATTAAGCCCTAACCGATCTTAGGATTCCGAGGTAGTCGTCCGATACGACATAAACCCTCACATCTTCGAGGCTATTTGTATGATCGCATCATACAAATATGAGTCCTAATTAATTAAAATTGGCAAGATCAAAACATTAAATAAACATTAGGACTTTCCTAAATTCAAGCCAAACAATAGGATAGTCGGGAAATTACCGAAGTTCGCTTCGAATCCGTGATTTCTCCTACCTTTCTTCCTTTGAATCCCCAAAATAAAATGTTCCAAATTTGATCCATTCCCTATCGAAATTCCAATATTCAATCCTCGAAAACTTAAACTTTGAAATTCTCGAGAGCAGTAACTACCGATTATTATCGAGAGTTTTTTTAGGTGATTCCCATCACTTAAGATGTAATTAACTATAAGGGCTCGCCCTTATAGTGGAATTTTAAGAACCCAGTAATATAAACCCCGTTTAATGTTTTCATATTAAGCTAGGAACTTGTCGGCTTATAAAGTTGGTTCGCAGACCAAACGGATGTCACAAACCATTCTAGTTTATTTAATCGAGCCCCATTATCAAGCAAAGGTGTCTATTCTTCGGGATAGATACACGGTTTGTGGTGCGGTGCTCGTTTATATAAACTATTCGGGATGTGAGATCGGCTTGATTTCATATCTTAAAATTTTCAAATTTAAAATTATTTTTAAAAATCAAATACAACTTTTCAAATTATTTATTTAAATTAAATTAAAAATTCGCCGACAATTTATGTAGGCGACCCCCCTTTTCAAAATAAAACACATAACCTAAAAATAAGCCGTACAATTTCTGGCGACTCCGCTGGGGAAAATTTCTCTCTCCATTTTTAATCAGATAGTTTTGCTTTCAAAAATCGGTAGTGTATCCATATCCCTAATAGATCAAACTACCCTTCTTTCCATTGGAATACTATGTTCATTTCTATCTTGAATGAGTATAGCCAACATTCTCTCGGATTTAGGAGCCACTGTTTAGACACCCCTAAACAGAGAGGTTCCGAGATCCTTTTACCTCATTTCGAGGCGGGGCGGACCCCAATAAGTGTTAGTTTAGGAGTGATCCTTCGAGTCGAGAAGTCTCGCATAAGACTTTCTTTTCCTTTCCAATCTCGAATCGCATTCATTACCTTCTCTACACCTTTCGAACATTCCGTTCTAAATAAACAAACCCTCTAATGAATGACTCTTTTAACAAATAACACCTTTTTTATACATACATGAACAAGAATGTGTTCTGACACTTTTCGATGCCTTTCTTTTCGTCTCGATGAGAAGAAGCATAACTCGGGATCGACAATCAGAATCGTCCCGCGTAAATGGAAGCCCCAAAGCCGATTTTCTCCTTCACCAATGGACCGGACTTCGCCGTGTACAAGGATGAACCGCCCGACAATGGGATCATCCGGTTTGGACAAGGATTCGAGAACACAAATGTCAAGATCGCCGACGTTACCCTTTTCGCACCGACAAACAAAGTATCCGAAATCGAGAGACCTTCGATCGAGTTCAACCTTAAGTCAACTCAAGAGTTTCCTCCCCGCAAAGGGTTCCAACTGAGAGGAATACCGCCGTCCAAAGGAGGACTCGTTATCTCTACCCCCACCGGTCTAGTCGTCTCCGCACCTACCCCGGCTTCCGCCAAACCGAAGGGGAAGGAAGTTCAAATTTGTAACGAGCATGTTACCGCGGAGGGTACGGATTTCCGTGCAAGACCTTCTCGTTTTTGAAATTGGGTCCCGCTCAAGGGTTCCACCCCTAACACGGACTCGGAGAAGAAACAGAGGTAGGAAGACCGCGAGGAAGGCCGTAGCCGCCGAAGTCGCTTTCTTGAAGAAATCCCCGAGTACACACCACTACCCGAATACATACCATTGCCCGAATATACACCCCTTTTGGAAGGAAGTAGATTCCATCCGCTTTCCGCCGCAGCTCGACGAGGAAAATGTCCGCAAGATCGCTTCTACATTACCTCGACCCGCATACTATAGCGACAACAAAAGGAAAAGGGCTAGGGTTACACCATTCGCCCGACTACGTACCGTGATCGAGAAGTTAGCGAAGAAAGAAAAATGCCCCGTATCGGAGATTTTAAGAAGGATAGGCGGGTGCCGGCCAAATCCCGTCTCGGCCACGAGTAGTAACCTCGCTATCGCCGCAGAAGAGCCAAATAAGAAGATGAAGGCTAGTCCACCCGTTGTTGTTTCGTGTTTACGTATCGTGGAGGATACCACCTTCCAAAGATTCGACCGACGCACCATCCGGTCCTGGGCCTTCTACCGCTAGAAGGATGGTATGGCGTCCCACTACCGCCAATTAAGACCGAAACAACGACTCGAGAAGGAAAGTCTCGTCAGGAGACTTGAATCCGAAGAAAGTGCTACTGCAGTAAAGGGGACTCATGAGAAGGAAACCCGACAGCTATCACATGACAACTGCAAGGATATACAGAAAAGACCACTAGAAGATGCTATGGAGAAGCTAAGAACTGATATTCGTCGACTAGCAAGGGAAAGAGAAGAGAAATTCGGAGATGAAGTTGACTCGTCAGAGTTCATGGATGATGAATATGCAGAAATTCACATGGTCGAGACGCGAGCTTCGTCGCCTTCACAAGGTGCCCCCGCAGCACTGCAAAGAGAGGAACCGGAAGTAATGAGGAGGCAACTTCAAGAGAAAGATGATACGATCGCCCAAATGGCAAAAAGGATGGAAGAAATGGCTGTAGCCCTAGCCACTCTCCAGAGTCAAGTTCAACCCCAAAGAGAAACACCCCCGAAGTCATTCACATCGTAGACGGAGGAAAGGAGATTACATCCGTCAACGGGGATGATCAATTAAAGAAGGATGCAACACAAAGTATGATTCCGAAAAGGATATCAAGAGCTTCGGTGGAACAACAGAAAGCGAGAAGCCATGGCACAATCAAAGAGCGGGACATCCATTCGGACGGTAGACCTTACCCCGAAGAATTCGACGCCGTCCAATATCCGAAAGGCTTTGTACCACCTCTCGTTCAAGACCTTCGATGGAACCGAAACCCTCGGCAAAGATGTTGCACATTTTCATGCCGCTGTTGCAACGCCGCGTGAAGTGATGCATTACTCTTCGGACAATTTGTCGCCGACTCGTCGTGATCGCCTTTGATCGGTATGCGGAATTACCGAACGGATCGATGAAGACATTTTCGAATTAGAGAACCTCTTCATCAAGCGATTTGTCGGAGCTCAAGCACCACATCACTATAGGTGATTTAGTGATAGAAAAGCGTAAACCCAACGAAACCTTGGTGGACTACATACTTCGATGGAGGAACCTAAGTATGAAGTGTGAGCCGCAACTTACAAGAACAACGATGCAGCCGGCATTTTACTTAAGAGCATTCATGGCCCGATAAGCACTTCTCCTCAAGGGATTTACTATTAAGACTTTCGAGAAGTTGTTAAGCAAGGCCGAAAGCCTCGCAAGAGGAGGCAAAGCAATTAAGTTTCACCGACAAAACAGACAAACGAAGCCCGTGAAAACTTTTGAAAAGAAGTCCGGATCGTCGCAATGAATCGATAAAGGCAAGCAACCGATACAAATATCGTCGAACGGCCGCAAGAACCTCAACCGTAATTACCAACAACCCCGACCCAGCTATCGCTCATCTCAACAAGATGAACAACCGCCTCGTCCACAACGTACGTTGAGGGAGCTTCTGAGCAGGGAGTATCCGTTCAAGAATGAGGCAGTGCCGAAAATGTTCCGCAGCTTGATGAAGACTCCAGATTTCCAACTACCAGAGCCTAAGAGACCAGAAGAAGTCGACAAGAAAGGTGATCCCAACTTTTGCCCTTACCACCGGATGCTCGGGCATAAGATAGTAAGATTGTATTACCTTCAAGAGTTGGCTCAACGACAATCTTCGAAAAGGGAATATAACGATCCCGAAGGAATACATGAAGGAACCCCGTAAAGGAGGTTCTCGTCAATGTTATCTCGACGGATCTCATTGTTCCGATGTATCCCTATGCGACCGATGATGGATGGACTACCGCTCGGACAAAGTCTTCGAAGAAGATTTTGGATCACATCCAAACCGCTTCGATGCGAGCCTCAATTCGTAGTTCGAAACCCGTCAAGTCGGCACTATCACTTGCGATGTAAGAACCACCTCAACAAGAGACGACCGAAGAAAAGAAGAAAATCGACGAAGAAGAGAAGACCGAGGCTCCTAAGGCTAGACTAGGGGCCGCTTATCCTAGGATAGTTGTTTCCGATTCGGGGAGAAATCCCTCGAACCTTCGACTCGTATGATTATCTCGCTTCACTCCGTGGGATCTTATAATGATAAGGGTTATGGCGTCGGCTACGTTTTGATCGTTTCTAACGATTACGTAACTAGCGACAATCAACCTAATCCGGACGTCGATTCCGATACAAATGACAATTCTCAAATCATACATAATCTCGACGATCACAATGACAAAGAAGATATCCACCAAGGAGGCTACGAGAGTTCAACAAGCAACGAATCTATTTGCGAGTTTCGAGGAGCTCCAAATACAATAGAGTTAGAGCCTTCGCACTCCGAAGCTAATCCGAAGAACCCGTCATTCCGATTCGAAGGAGCACATCAAGAAACTCAATACTAGATTCAAGAGAAATCACGGAAGTCAACTTAAGAAGTGGAAGAGTTCTACCTCCGAGAATGGGTCCGAAGGACAAAGGAAAGCAGTGTGGTCGTTCTCAGAAGAACCAACCCCGACAGAGGAAATACCCATTCGGGAAGAAACCGAGACACATGGAAATAAAGTGGACTACAACGTGCTAGCCCATCTTAGGAAACTATCGCCAAACCGAGCATCTACGACGCTCTCATCTTATCAAAGGAGATGAGAGAAGCTCGATCAAGGCCTTACTCGATCCGGTAAATTCGCTAGCTCAAATGGCCGGAGATTCCTTAGATGAGGTTTGTTCGTTAAAGGAACAACGAGGTGTCACCTTCACGGACAATGATCTACTACTGGGATGCGAGACCACAACCGACCGTCGTACATTTCAGCTACAATCGGGAAGTTTACACTCTCCCGCAGTATTGGTGGATCCAGGAGCATCAATCAATATAATGAATCTTCGAACGCTAAGCATACTTGGAAATTGATGCTCGCGAGCTCGAAGCGTGACAAAATGTTATTAAGAGGATTCAACCGAAAAGGAGAAAGAGCCCTCGGATCGATAACACTGCTAATGAAGACCGGTGACTTGGCAAAGACAACCGCGAAATTTCACATAATCGATTCGAAACGTCATTCAACGCTCTACTCGGACCGACCACGGATACATGAAAACAGGATGGTACCATCATCTCTACATCGCTGCATCAAATACTACGATGGAGGGGAACAAAGGCATCAAAGGTGACTTACAACCATTCTCCGTACATGAAATTGGAATCCATGAAGATGCAACTTATTATGCACCTCCGAAGAAAACAATCTTCTCCAGCAGATACCATAACAAATGAAGCAAAGGAAATTTGGGACGACGAAGAACCTGAAGTTCTAGTCCAACAAGCCACTCACCACTCCCTTACGGCGAGATGGTGAAGGTTTCTCCACAACTCGCATCCGAGGTCGAGGCCGGGACGAGGTCGTGGCGTAGACGTTGTGGACGATCGGACAGAGGAAACCAGCCATCAATGTTGAATGGGAAGATAGTTCCGAAGAAGAAAAAGAAATCAAGCAAGAAGCAACGACAATAAGTCGGAAGAAGCCGCAATTCAGATCTCTCTCGAAGATGAAAAGAACGAGGAATATAAATCGATGTACGAGAAGATTAACCACTATGTACATACTATGACCCCGACCCCGATCCATTCTAATAAGATCGAGGGTATGGTGGTCAAAGAGGTACGTAGCGGCGGTGCAAAGCCAATCAAATTCTACCGTGGTGCTCCTTCCTCCAAAACCGAAAATAATGTACAACTCAAGATGCTACTTCATCGAATTAATGGAATTACCTTTCGAGTGGTACTCTCCCCGTGTTCAAAATTTAATTCAGCCGTAGTTTCTTACCTCGACAATGGACAAAAGGTCAATCACAACATTTTGAAAATTTATGGAATAACTCCGGTCGTCCACCCAATTCAAAGCATGGTCTCGGATTCGCACGATAGGATCGACCGACGATACCGAATTTTGCTTGGTTGTCACTTGCGAGTCTAATGGAAACCGCATGGAAACTACGTAAGAACTCGAAGATTTACAAATCGGAGACGCTCCACCGTAATTCGAAGAAGAGATCAAATCTACAATAGATGAGTTAACGGAAGTTAACTTAGGTACTAGCGAAGAACCTAGCACCTACCTTTGTTAGCTCCTTACTCAATAAAGAAGACTCCGAAGAAATAATCAAGTTATTAATGGAATTTAGAGACCGTTTTGCTTGGAGCTACGATGAGATGCCGAGTTTAGCTCCAGAGGTCGCAATCCATAAGCTAGGAGTGGATCCTACTTCGTCCCGGCCGACAAGGTCCCTGAAGAATGCGTCTAGAAATAGAACAACAAGTCATAGCCGAAGTTAAAAAGCTAATAGACGCTAAATTTGTCCGTGAAGAACAATACCCGACTTAGCAAGCCAATGTGGTACCACCAGAAGAAGAATGGTCGATCGAATTTGTGTGGATTTCGTAGATTTAAACAAGGCATGTCCGAAAGATGAATTCCCTCTACCGATCCCGGAATTGATGATCGACATTGCTTCAACACATGAAATATTCTCATTCATGGATGGATCTTCGTGATACAACCGGATAAAAATGGCGCCGAAGATGAAAAACTTACATCATTCGTAACGCCGATCGGAGTATATTGCTACACACGTTGATGTCATTCGGATCGAAGAACGCAGGAGCAACCTACCAAAGAGCGATGACAAGAATTTTTGATGATCTCATCCACAATCAAGTCGAGTGCTACGTGGATGATGTGGTCATCAAAAGCAAAGTAAAGGAAAACCACCTCGTATGATTCGAGAATTGTTTTCGAACGATTAAGACAATTTAACCTTAAGATGAATCCCTTAAAATGCGCCTTCGGCGTCACCTCCGGAAATTCTTAGGATTCGTTGTCCGACATCGTGGAATCGAAATCGATCCGAAAAGATAAAAGCTATCTTAGAAATGCCGCCTCCCAAAACCTTAAAACAACTACGATCTTTTCAAGGGAAGCCGGCATATCTTCGACGCTTTATCTCGAACTTGTCGTAGGTGTCACCTTTCTCGCATTAGTTAAAAAGGACGCCAAATTTATTCGGGAAGAGAAATGCCGTAGGGCCTTCGAGGACATTAAACAATATTTAATGACACCTCCCGTCTTAGCAGCCCCAGCCTCGTGTAGACCACCGATACTTTATACCGCGGCTTTAGACGACTTCTCTCGAGCCCCGTTAGCCTGTGTCAATGATGAGGGTAAAGAAAATGCTCTTTACTACCTAAGCCGTCGTTTACTTCCGACGGAAATAAGGTATCCCGCAATCGAAAAGCATTGTTTGGCCTCGATCTTCGCCGCTCAAAAGCTCGTGCACTACATGCTTTCTCATAAGGTCAACCCGATTTCGAAATTTAATCCATCGCAATACTCGATGACCCGTCCGACGCTTTCCGCGGACTCGCCGATGGTCAATGATATTATCGCAATTCGATATAACTTTCGCGCCTCTTCGTGCCGTAAAGGGACAAGTCCTACAGACTTCCTCGCAAAGACACCCTTCGCCGGCGAATCTCCTCTCAATGACGACTTGCCGATGAACAAATAATGAGCTTAGAAGACCCCGATGATCGACGTTGGGAATTGTATTTCGACGGAGCATCTTCAAGCACATAAAGACGAAGAATCGCAAGTGATAGTGCCCTGTAAGGCAGAATCGACTAATCTTTATAACACCGAAGCGGGGATGTTAAGATACGCCTACCACTTAACGTAGCCGTGTACGAACAACGAAGCGTAATACGAAGCCCTCATAACAGACTAGAATTAACTATTCAAACTGGGATAACAAACATCAACATCTACGGGGATTCGCAGCTTAATCATTCAACGTATCGTCGGACAAGACAGAATTTTAAAGCCAAGACTCGAGCAATACTTCCAAGATGCCATGAAACCGTTGGAACAAATTCGAATGTGACGATCTACAAAATTCCCAGAAAGAAAACGCTTAAATAGATGCGTTAGCTCGCCTCGCAAAAGAATTTGCCTCGCTTACAAGATGAATCAAAGGAAGTGTCAGCTCACTGGACGTCGAGTCCTATCACAGCCGACATGACATAATACACAAATCGAAAAAGAAGAAGAATCAGCTGTAACAAAGGATGTAAAAACACGAAGATCGGCGACAACCATAATAGTACTACCCGCAAACAGGAAAACTACCGGACGATAGGTCGTTAGCCCATCGTATCAAGAAAAGAACTCGTCCTACGCATTAATAAACAATACATTATACGTAAGGTCTTTCGATCGAATGTGGCTAAGATGCCCGAGCGGGTCCGAGGCTCGCGAAATCGTTAAAGATGTGCATTCGAGACTCCGTGGCGCTCACTCGCCGGGTCCGAAGATGAAAATGAAAATTAAAAGACTAGGTACTACCGGCCCTCGATGATGACCGACCGCATGAAAATCGCCAAGAGCCGTCACCAATGCCAAGTGCACGGAGTGGTTCTACACCAACCTCCAAATGTGCTACATCCGACAATCGCGTCGTCGCCATTTGAATGTCGGGGCACGTGATATAGTGGGTCCGATAGAACCACCATCTTCAAAAGGACATCGCTTCATTCTTGCGGCTACAGATTACTTTTCCAAATGGCAGAGGCGGCTCCACTCGTAGAAGTGAAAGCACACCACGTGCTACAGCTTTTCAAGAACCAAGTTGTCTACCGTTTCGGAGTGCCGCGCAGGATCATCTCGTATAACGGTCAGCATTCGAAGCACACAAATCAACAATTTTGTCGTGAGACACCGAATCGACCGGCGCTATTCAACAATTTACTACCCGAGAGCAAACGGCCTCGTCGAGGCTTTTAATAAAACTCTCGTTCAAATCTTAAAGAAAACCTCGGACGATAATAAGAGAAATTGGCACGAGAAGTTATTAGAAGCCTTATGGCCTCACCGGACAACCTTCGTAACTCCTACTCAATCTACACCTTACGCTCTAGTGTATGGGTCCGAGGCAGAGGTTACCTTTAGAGGTCCAGCCTTCCTTCACTCAGATCGTTAGCCATGAAACAAAATCACGACGAAGAGAATGCCAAATTACGACTAGAAGAATTGGAAAGCCCGGAAGGGAAAAGACTTGCACATGCTAGCCAGAATTTAGAACTATACCAAGCTAAGATGGTTCAAGCTCATGACAGATCGGGTCCGCCCAAGAACCTTCAAAGTTGGTGACTTAGCTCTCGTTCTCAAAAGACCTATTCTCGCACACCGCAAGATAGAGGAAAATTTGAACCCACTCGGGAAGGACCGTTTGTGGTCGAGGCAGCCTACTCAGAGGCTCCTACCAGCCTAGTGAATCGCCAAGGAGAAAGACATATGCTTCCGATCAACGGATGATACTTGAAGAAGTATTACGCTACCCGATGTTTCGAAGGAATGAATTCTTCATCCCTAGAAGCACGGGTAAAGTAATTACTTATGACTGCGTCCGAACCCAAAAATAATAAAAAAATGTGTTAAAATAAATAAAATCATGATAATAAAGTTTTCCTTGTTTTCTCTTCCAAATCAAAATCTTTTTCCTGATCTTATCCCATTTCATTCTCGTTGAATTTAAAAATATAAAAGGAATAATAAAAAAGAAAGAAAACATCGTCTTTAATAAACATTTTCTTAATGTTCTTGTTCTTAGTATGCCCCCCGATCCTTTTCCTCGTCTTTTCGCAGGGAAATGTCTAACTGGCCGGTTGGTCCCGAACTTTAGAAATGGCGTAAGCCTCGCACTCGACGAAAAGAGGGTGAAAGATGGAGCGATAATCGAGATCGACTCGGACTTCGCACCAAGCAGCCCGCAATACGAGGAAAGTGACCGGGTCCCACCGACCGAGAGGAACCGCCCGCACGTACAAGAATGAAAGTGGGTGGCCCAAGCCACCAATCCAGCAGCAGAAGAAAAGAAAAACAAACACTGAAGAAGACAAGAGAATCAAGTCTGTAGTCGCTACAGCAGAGGGCATGCTTGTCAGCGCCGCGCCCACAGAAACTCAGGAAGTACGAAGAGCTACTCTCACAGCAACTCAACGAAGAAATAAAAATCGCCGTATCTGCAGGATGTTAACTAAATTAGCAGCGGACCGACGCGACGAGGCAGCATTGCTACTGCCAGACATACACTTCAAGGACACCAATTCACCAGAACTCCGACGAAAGGAGACCAGCTCCGAGGATAACGAAGAGACCAGGGAAATCTCAAGAAGAACGAAGAAAGAAGGCTACAACGCCACCGTACAAAGCCACCGTAATGCATAACCTTGTTGCGTAGCAACCCCGAGGATGTCCCGACGGACACCATCCCCGAGGAGCCGAGGTATGCAGGAGAACGTGAAGGGATCGAGCCATATATCCCACAATACGTCACTGTGCCTCGCCATTTGCAAATTATTCCGTAATACGAGCTAGAAAGGATGCGTAATGTCGAGAAGAAAACTTTTGAATACTTCGAGAGAATCGAGGCGGGAGGATCAATATACTTGAGGGCCTCGAGCTACATACGTACGTGTTCTCGAATACGAACAACAACAAATCGTGGACTCGCATCCGGGATTTGAAAAGATGGGCCGAGCAGGTCGCTTAAGAGAAAACACTTACTCGAACCCCGGAGATGGATGCCGTGGAAGGGGAGAATTACAATACAATGTGGATGCTCGCTACAACTTCGTAAGACAGAAGGGAAACCCACCGGGATACTCCGTCATGGCCAGGTGGATCCAATGCCATTAGTCATTAAAAGGATGGTAAAAAGAATGATAAGCATGGAGGGTACCGCTGCAGATTAAATACCCAACAAGCTTGCATCATTAACATTTACAAGAAGGGTGACCGCATACCCCCGCACATAGATCACCACGACTTTGTCGACCTTTCGCACAGCTTTCTTTTCCGAACGAGTGTAATATCATGTTCGGATCCGACCTCCGGATAGCAGGCCTGAGTGAGTTCCGAGGGCCAAGAAAGATACCATTACCGGTAGGTTCCATCATGATACTAAAGGGCAACCGAGCAGCATGTCGCTAAACATTGCATACCGGAGTACCAATGAAGCGGATCTCGCTTACTTTCGAAGGATGGATGACAGAAAGCACCTTACCACTTCCAGCCTGCACCCGGAGTTAGAAAGCCTCCGGCCTTACGAGCCGCGAGTTACATGGAAAATATCACACCTCCAACGTACATCCATACGGCATCCTTGACAAGGATGACTTGGAAGGTGATGTTATTGACCATGTACCTCACTATTCAGACATGGATTTTTGACAGATGCCTTTTCGGATAGATCGACAAAGATCATACATAGTCCGTTTTGAGTCTATATGGATTGTATGAGATGTATTCCAGATCGAGTTGTATGATGTATCTTCAGCATGATTGGAATGAAAGTGACCATGTCACATTTTTGGCCTTCACCTCTTTTGTGCAAGTTGACCGAGAAACGCCATTAAAGTTAAATGAACTTCGAACAAAGAACGAAAAGAAACAAAAAAAAGAATAAAAGAAAACTTTCCTTAAAAATCTAAAAAGGATAAACTCCAAATTCACGATAAAATAAAATTTGAATCGTTAAAGGACAAACAAAATGACCACAAATTTTAAATCAAATTTCAAATTCAATCTTTCCAAATCTTAAATCAAATTTTAAATCAAATTTCAAATTCAATTTTTCCAAATCTCAAATCAGATTTCAAATCAAATCTCAATCAAATTTCAAATTCGATCTTTCCAAATTTCAAATCAAATTTCAATCAAATTCAAATTCAACCTTCCAAATTTCAAATCAAATCTCAATCGAATTCAAACTCAACCTTCCAAATCTGAAATCCAATCCGTTCTACTCTCTCCCTTGTCTGGGATGGAAGCGGTTGATTCCATTGACGCGGATCGAATCTGATGGCGAGGAATTGTATCCAATCCAAACCAATAACTTCCGATCAACTCTTTCGAATGGGATATGTAGCATCTACATATTCCCTCCTAATCTATTTCCTTCCATGAAAGTCTTTTACAACTTTCATGAAATTCTCGAAACACCGAAATTCCACACTCTTCAAATCAACACTACAAATCTTTGCAATATCAATTACCATTCAAAATTCAAACTTTTGGGGTTGAGAATTTTACATCCGAGACTGCATTGCGTTAGGATTCTTTCCCTATCGCTATGAAATACATCAAAATTCAAATTCTTGGGGTTGAGGATTTTACATCCGAGACTGCATTGCGTTAGGATTCTTTCCCTATCGCAATGAAATACATCAAAATCAAATTTTTGAGGTTGAGGATTTTACATCCGAGACTGCATTGCGTTAGGATTCTTTCCCTA
>JAKZJZ010002842.1:0-12989 GCA_022702705.1 Papilionanthe hookeriana x Papilionanthe teres | reverse complement strand
AAAAAAAAATGTTCCAAACTCGATCCATTCCTTATTGAAATTCCAAAATTCAATCCTTTGAAAACCTTAAACTTTGAAATTCTTTGAGAGCAGACTATTGATTATTATCGAGAGTTTTCTTAGGTGATTCCCGTCACTTAAGATGTAATTAACTATAGGGCTTGCCCTTATAGTGGAATTTTAAAGAACCCGGTGTAATATAAACCCCGTTTAATGTTTTCATATTAAGCGTGGAATTTGTCGGCTTATAAAATTGGTTCGCAGACCAAACGGATGTCACAAATCTTCTAGTTTATTTAACCGAGCCCCACCATCAAGCGAAGTGTGTCTATCCTTAGGGATAGATACACGGTTCGTGGTGCGGTGCTCGCTTATGTAAACTATTCGGGATGTGAGATCAGTCTGATTTCATATCTTAAAATCTTCAAATTTAAAATTATTTTCAAAATCAAATACTACTTTTCAAATTATATATATATATTTAAATTAAATTTAAAATTCGCCGACAACTTCTGTAGGCGACCCCTTTTAAAAAATAAAACACACAACCTAAAAATAATGCCGACAAATTTCTGGCGACTCCGCTGGGGAATTCAATTCCTCTCTCCATTCTAATCGAACAGTTCCGTTTTCAAAATCGGTAGTGCATCCATGTCCCTTATGGATCAAACTACTCCTTCTTTCCGTTGGGATACTATGTTCATTTCTACCTCGAACAAGTATAACCAACATTCTCTCGGATTTAGGAGCCACTCGCTTAGACACCCCTAAACAGAGAGGTTCCGAGATCCTTCTACCTCATTTCTGAGGTGGGGTGGACCCCCAATAGGTGTTAGTTTAGGAGTGATCCTTCGAGTCGAGAAGTCTTGCTTAAGACTCTCTTTTCCTTTCCAACTCCGATTCCGATTCCTTACCTTCTCTACACCTTTGAACACTCCGTTTTAAATAAACAAACCCTCTAATAAGTGATTCTTTTAATAAGTGTTTTTTTTTCTTATAAATACATGAACAAGAATGAGTTCGGACTCTTTTCAATTCCTTTCTTTTCGTCCTAAAGAAAAGAAGCATAACTTGGGACCGACAAACCGAATCTACCCCCGCGAAATGGAAGCCCCGAAACCGATTTTCTCCTTCACCAATGGATCGGACTTCGCCGTCTATAAGGATGAGCCGCCCGACAATGGAATCATCCGATTTGGACAAGGATTTGAAAACACGAACGTCAAGATCACCGACGTCTCCCTCTTTGCAATCGACGAACAAGGTATCTAAAGCCGAAGAGCCGTCGATCGAGTTCAACCTTAGGTCGACCCAAGAATTCCCTCCCCTGCAAAGGGTTACAGCTGAAAGGAGTGTCGCTGTCCATAGAAGGACCGTTATCTCTACCCCCACTGGTCTAGTTGTTTCTGCACCTACCCCGACTTTCGCCAAATCAAAGGGGAAAGAAATCCAGAATTATGATGGACCTGTTACCGTGGAGGGTACAGTATCTTCCGTAAGACCTTCTCGTTTTCGAAATCGGGTCCAGCTCAAAGATTCCGTCACCGACAAGGACCCAAAGAAGAAACAAGTAGAAGGATCGCTAAAGAAGCCGTAGCTCGCCGAAATTGCTTTCCTAGTAGGAAATTCCGGTAATCGCCGTAACATACACCGCCGCCGAATATACACCGTCGCCGGATACACCGTCGGCTCGAATACATACCGCTCTTGGGAGGAAGCAGGTTTCATCCCCTCTCCGCCGCAGAAGATGAAGAAAATATTCGCAAGATTGTCGCCACATTACCACGGCCCGCATATTACAACGATAGCCGCAAGAAAAGAACTAGAACTACGCCGTTCGCTCGACCGCAAACTTTGTGTAAAAGTTAGCAAAGAAGGAAAACTCGCCCCGTATCGTAAATTTTACGAAGGATGTGGCGGGTGCCGGTCAAATCCCGTCTTGGGCCCCGAGTAGAACCCGCCATCACGACATGAAAGCCAAGTAAAAGAATGAAGGCTAGTCCGCCCGTTGTCGTCTCGGATTACGCGCATCGTGAGGATACCACCTTCCAAAGATTCGGCCGACGCACTCATCCGGTCCTAGACCTTCCGCCGCTGAAGGATGGTATGGCGTCCCCACTCACCGGGCGCCGAGATCGAAACAAGCAGCCCGAGAAAGAAAGTCTCGCCAGAGACTTGAATCCGAAGAAAGTGCTACCGCGATGAAGGGGACTCGCGAGAAGGGGACCCGACAGCCTATCGCACGACAACCACGAAGACATACGTAAAGCCCCGCTAGAAGATGCCATGGAAAAGTTGAGAACCGATATCCGACGATTGGCAAAAGAAAGAGAAGAAAAGTTCGGAGACGAGATCGATTCATCTGAATTCATGGACGACGAATACGCGAAATCAACATGGTAGAAACACGAGCTTCATCAGCTTCACAAGGTGCTCCCCGCTAACTGCGAGAAGAGAGGAGCCGGAAGTAATGAGAAGGCATTCAAGAGAAAGACGATACGATCGCTCAAATGGCAAAAAGGATGGAAGAGATGGCTGTAGCCCTAGCCACTCTCCAGAGTCAAGTACAACCCCAAAGGGAAACACCCCCGGAAGTCATTCACATTGTAGACGGAGGAAAGGAGATTACGTCCGTCAATGGGGATGATCAACTAAAAAAGGATACAACACAAAGTATGATTCCTGAAAAGGATATCAAGAACTTGGTAGGAACAACAGAAAGCGGGAAGCCTTAGCACAATCGAAGAGCGGGACATCCATTCGGACGGGTAGACCTTACCTGCAAGAATTCGACGCCGTCCAATACCCGAAAGGCTTCGTACCACCTCTGTTCAAGACCTTCGACGGAACCGGGAATCCCCGACGAAGATGCGGCACACTTTCGTGCCGCTTGTTGCAATGCCGGCGGGAGCGATGCATTACTCTTCCGACAGCCTCGTCGCCAGTCCGTCGGAGAATCGCCTTCGACCGGTATGCGGAATTACCAAATGGTTCGGTGAAGACGTTCTCGCAGCTGTGAGAACCTCTTCATCAAGCGATTCGTCGTGAGCTCAAAGCACCACATCACTATAGGTGATTTAGTGGTAGAGAAACAAAAGCCGAATGAAACTTTGGTGGATTACATACTTCGATGGAGGAACTTAAGCATGAAGTGTGAACCACAACCGCAAGAACAACACGCGGTCGGCATTTTACTTAAAAGCATTCACGGCCCGATAGCACTTCTCCTCAAGGGATTCACTATTAAGACTTTTGAGAAGTTGTTAAGCAAGGCCGGAAGCTTGCAAGAAGAGGCGAAGCAATTAAGTTTCGCCGACAAGACGGACAAGCAAAAGCCTGTAAAGACTTTTGAAAAGAAATCCGGGATCGTTGCAGCAGTTGACAAAGGCAAGCAACCGATACAAATATCGTCAGAACAACCGCAGCAACCTCAACAGAATTACCAGCAACCCCGGCCCAGCTATCAGTCATCTCTGCAGTATGAACAACCACCTCGTCCGCAACGTACATTAAGGGAGCTTTTGAGCGGCAGAATATCCGTTCAAGAATGAAGCAGTGCCGAAAATGTTCCGTAGTCTGATGAAGACTCCAGATTTCCAGCTGCCAGAGCCTAAAAGACCAGAGGAAGTCAACAAGAAAGGTGATCCCAACTTTTGCCCTTACCACTGGATGCTTGGGCACAAAATAGAAGATTGCATTACCTTCAAAAGTTGGCTCAATGACAACCTTCGGAAAGGGAATATAACGATCCCGAAGGAGTACATGAAGGAACCCCAGAAAGGAGGTTCCGTCAATGTTGTCTCGACTGATCCCATCATTCCGATAGATCCCTATACGACTGACGATGGATGGACTACCGCTTGGACGAGGTCTTCGAAAAGATTTTAGACAGCATCCAAACCGCTTCGGTGCGAGCTTCAATTCAGAGTTTGAAACCTGTTAAGCCGGTACTATCACTTGCGATAGAAGAACCACCTCAACAGGAGACGATTGAAGAGAAGAAGAAAATCGACGAAGAAGAGAAGACCGAGGCTCCTAAGGCTAGACTAGGGGCTGCTTATCCTAGGATAGTTGTTTCCGATTCGGGGGAGAAATCCCTCGAACCTCTGACTCTGTATGATTATCTGCTCACTTCGGTGGGATCATATAATGATAAGGACGATGGCGTTGGCTACGTTTTGACTGTTTCTAACGATTACGTAACTAACGATAATCCGGACGTCAATTCCGATACAAATAACAATTCTCAAATCATACACAATCTCGACGATCACAATGATGAAGAAGACATCCATCAAGGAGGCTACGAGAGTTCAACAAGCAACGAATCTATTTGCGAGTTTCGAGGAGCTCCAGTCACAATAGAATTAGAGCCTTCAGACTCCGAAGCTAATCCGGAAGAGCCTGTCATTCCGATTCAAGAAGAGACACCGGCAAGCTCAACAATAGATTCAGAGGAAATTACAGAAGTCAACTTAAGAAGTGGAAGAGTTCTACCTCCGAGAATGGGTCCAAAAGACAAAGGAAAGCAGGTGGTTGTTCAGGAAGAACCAACCCCGGCGGAAGAAATACCCATTCGAGAAGAAAACGAAGCACATGAAAACAAAGTGGACTACAACGTGCTAGCCCATCTTAGGAAACTACCGGCCAAACTGAGCATTTATGATGCTCTCATCTTATCAAAGGAGATGAGAGAAGCTCTGATCAAGGCCTTACTTGATCCAGAAATTTGCTTAGCTCAAATGGCCGGAGAGTCCTTAGATGAGGTTTGCTCGTTAAAGGAACAACGAGGTGTTACCTTCACTGACAATGACCTACTACTTGGGACAGCAGACCACAACCGACCCTTGTACATTTCAGCTTACAATCGGGAAGTTTACACTCTCCGCAGTATTGGTGGATCCAGGAGCATCAATCAATATAATGAATCTTCGAACGCTAGCATACTTGGAAATTGATGCTTGTGAACTCGAAGCTGACAAAATGTTATTAAGAGGATTCAACCGTAAAGGAGAAAGAGCCCTCGGGTCAATAACGCTACCGATGAAGACCGGTGACTTAGCAAAGACAACCGCAAAATTTCACATAATCGATTCGAAACGTCGTTCAACGCTCTACTGGGCCGACCATGGATACATGAAAACAGGATGGTACCATCATCTCTACATCAGTGCATCAAATACTACGATGGAGGGGAACAGTGTATCAAAGGTGACTTACAACCATTCTCCGTACATGAAATTGGAATCCACGAGGATGCAGCTTATTATGCACCACCGAAGAAAACGATCTTCTCCAGAGATACCATAACAAATGAAGCAAAGAAAGTTCGGGACAACGAAGAACCCGAAGTTCTAGTCCAACGACCACTCACCACTCCCTTACGGCGAGATGGTGAAGGTTTCTCCACAACTCGCATCCGAGGTCGAGGCCGGGGACGAGGCCGTGGTAGAGACGTTAGGACAACTGGACAGAGGAAACCGACCATCAATGTTGATCGGGAAGATGAGTTCCGAAGAAGAAAAAGAAATCAAACAAGAAGCAGCGACAATAAGTCGAAGAAGCCGCAATTCGAGATCTCTCTCGAAGATGAGAAGAATGAAGAATACAAATCAATGTACGAGAAGATTAACCACTATGTACATACTATGACCCTGACCCCGATCCATTCTAATAAGATCGAGGGTATGGAGGTCAAAGAGGTACGTAGCGACGGTGCAAAGCCCATCAAATTCTACCGTGGTGCTCCTTCCTCCAAAGCTGAAAATAATGTACAATTTGAAGATGTCACTTTATCAGAATTAATGGAATTACTCGAGTGGTACTCTCCCGTGTTCAAAATTTAATTCAACGTGGTTCCTTACCTCGACAGTGGACAAAAGGGCAATCTCAACATTTTGAAAAATTATGGAATAATTCCGGTCGTCCACCCAATTCGAAGCATGGTCTCGGATTCGGCACAAGTAGGGTCAGTTGACGATACTGAATTTTGCTTGGTTGTCACTTGCGAATCTAATGAAAACTGCATGGAAACTACGGACGAACTCGAAGATTTACAAATTGGAGACGCTCCACCGTAATTCGAAGAAGAAATCAAATCTACAATAGATGAGTTAACGGAAGTTAACTTAGGTACTAGCGAAGAGCCTAGACCTACCTTTGTTAGCTCCTTACTCAATAAAGAAGACTCGAAGAAATAATCAAGTTATTAATGGAATTTAAAGATTGTTTTGCTTGGAGCTACGATGAGATGCCGTGATTAGCTCCAGAGGTCGCAGCTCATAAGCTAGGAGTGGATCCTACTTCCGTCCCGCCGACAAGGTCCCGTAAGAATGCATCTAGAAATCGAACAACAAGTCATAGCCGAAGTTAAAAAGTTAATAGACGCTAAATTTGTCCGTGAAGAACAATACCCAACTTGGCTAGCCAATGTAGTCCCGAATGAAAGAAGAATGGTCGGATCGAATTTGTGTGGACTTCGTAGATTTAAACAAGGCATGTCCAAAAGATGAATTCCCTCTACCGATCCCGTAATTAATGATCGACATTGCTTCAACACATGAAATATTCTCATTCATGGATGGATCTTCGAGATACAACCGAGATAAAAATGGCTCCGTAAGATGAAAAGCTTACAAGCATTCGAACGCCGATCGGAGTATTTTGCTACACGATGATGCCATTCGGACTGAAGAACGCAGGAGCAACCTACCAAAGAGCAATGACAAGAATTTTTGATGATCTCATCCATAATCAAGTCGAATGCTACGTGGATGATGTGGTCATCAAAAGCAAAGTAAAGGACAACCACCTGTATGATTTGAGAATTGTTTTCGAACGATTAAGACAATTTAACCTTAAGATGAATCCCTTAAAATGCGCCTTCGCGTCACCTCCGGAAATTCTTAGGATTCGTTGTCCGACATCGTGGAATTGAAATCGACCCGAGAAGATTAAAGCTATCTTAGAAATGCCGCCTCCCAAAACCTTAAAACAACTACGATCTTTTCAAGGGAAGCCGGCATATATTCGACGCTTTATCTCAAACCCGTCAGTAGGTGTCACCTTTCTCGGCACTAGTTAAAAAGGACGCCAAGTTTATTTGGGAAGAGAAATGCCGAAGGCTTTCGAGGACATTAAACAATATTTAATGACACCTCCCGTCCTAGCAGCCCCGGCCTCGGTGTAGACTGGCGATACTTTACACCGCGGCTTTAGACGACTCTCTCGGAGCCCCGTTAGCCTGTGTCAATGATGAGGGTAAAGAAAATGCTCTTTACTACCTAAGCCGTCGTTTACTTCCGACGGAAATAAGGTATCCCGCGATCGAAAAGCATTGTTTGGCCCCGATCTTCGCCGCTCAAAAGCTCAGGCATTACATGCTTTCTCATAAGGTCAACCTGATTTCAAAATTTAATCCATTGCAATACTTGATGGCCCGCCCAATGCTTTCCGGCAGACTTGCCAGATGGTCAATGATATTATTACAATTCAATATAACTTTCGTGCCTCTTCGTGCCGTAAAGGGACAAGTCTTAGCAGACTTCCTTGCAGCACACCCTTTACCGGCAGAATCTCCTCTCAATGACGATCTGCCAGATGAACAAATAATGAACCTAGAAGACCTTGATGATCGACGTTGGGAATTATATTTCGACGGAGCATCTTCAGCGCACAAAGACGAAGAATCGCAAGTGATAGTGCCCTGTGAAGGCAGAATCGGATTAATCTTTATAACACCGAACGGGGGATGTTAAGATACTCCTACCACTTGACGTAACCATGTACAAACAACGAAGCGGAATACGAAGCCCTCATAACGGGACTCGGAATTAACCATTCAAATGGGGATAACGTAGACATCAACATCTACGGGGATTCACGCTTAATCATTCAACGGATCGCCGGACAAGACGCAATTTTAAAGCCAAGACTCGAGCAATACTTCCAAGTATGCCATACAACATGTTGGAACGGATTCCGAATGTGACAATCAACAAAATTCCTGAAAAGAAAATGCTTTAAGCAGATGCTTTAGCCCGTCTCGCAAAAGAATTTTCCCGTTTGCAAGATGAATCAAGTAGAAGTGTCGGCTCACGGACGTCGGGTCCTATCACAACTCGACATAGACACAATACACAAATCGAAAAAGAAAAAGAATCCGCTGTAACAGTGATGTAAAAACACGTAAGATCAGGCGACACCATTGATAGACTACCCGCAAACGAGAAAGCTACCGGACGATAGGTCGCTAGTCCCATCGATCAAGAAAAGAACTCGTCTTACGCATTAATAAACAACACATTGTACGTAAGGTCTTTTGATCAAATGTGGCTAAGGTGCTTAAGCGGGTCCGAGGCCCGTGAAATTGTTAAAGAGATACATTCGGACTCCGTGGCGCTCACTCGCCGGGTCCGAAGATGAAAATGAAGATTAAAAGACTAGTGGTACTACCGGCCCTCGATGATGACCGATCGCATGAAAATCGCCAAGAGCCGTCACCAATGCCAAGTGCACGGAGTAGTTCCGCACCAACCTCCAAATGTGCTACATCCGACAATTGCGTCGCGGCCATTCGAATGTCGGGGCACGGATATAGTGGGTCCAATAGAACCACCGTCGTCAAAAGGACATCGCTTCATTCTTGCGGCTACGGATTACTTTTCCAAGCGGCAGAGGCAGCTCCACTCGTAGAAGTGAAAGCACACCACGTGCTACGCTTTTCAAGAACCAAGTTGTCTACCGTTTCGGGTGCCGCGTGCAGATCATCTCGGATAATGGGCCAGCATTCGAAGCACGCGAATCAACAATTTTGTCGTGAGACACTGAATCGACCGGCGATACTCAACAATTTACTACCCAAGAGCAAACGGCCTCGCTGAGGCTTTTAATAAAACTCTCGTTTAAATCTTAAAGAAAACCTTAGACGACAATAAGAGAAATTGGCACGAGAAGTTGTTAGAAGCCTTATGGGCCTACCGGACGACCTTCAGAACTCCTACGCAAGCTACACCTTACACTCTGGTGTATGGGTCCGAGGCAAGATGTTACTCTTTAGAGGTTCAGCCTTCCTTCACTCGTAATTGTAGCTTGCAAATAAAATCACAACAGAAGAGAACGCCAACTTACGACTCGAAGAATTAGAGAGCCTGGAAGAGAAAAGACTTGCAGCGCAACAGAATTTAGAACTATACCAAGCTAAGATGGTTCAAGCCCATGACAAACTGGTCCGCCCAAGAACCTTCAAAATTGGTGACTTAGTTCTCGTTCTCAAGAGACCTATTCTCGCACACCGCAAGATGAGGAAAATTCGAACCCACTCGGGAAGGACCGTTCGTGGTCGAAGCAAGTATACTCGTGAGGTTCCTACCAGCCTAGTGAATTGCCAGGGAGAACGACATATGTTCCGATCAATGGACGATACTTGAAGAAGTATTACGCTACCTGATGTTTCGAAGGAATGAATTCTTCAGCCCTAAGAAACACGGGCGAAGTAATTACTTATGATTGGGTCCGAACCCAAAAAAAATAATAAAATGTGCTAAAAAAAAAAATAAATAAATAAAATCCTGATAATAAAATTTTCCTTGTTTTCTTTTCCAAATCAAAATCTCTTACCTGATCTTATCCCACTTCATTCCTGTTAAGTTTAAAAATATAAGAATAAAAAAAAATGTCTTTAATAAACATTTTCTTAATGTTCTTGTTCTTAGTACAACCCTCGATCCTTTTCCTTGTCTTTTCGCAGGGAAATGTCGAACGGCGGTTGGGTCCCGAACTTTAAGAATGGCGTAAGCCTCGCACTCGATGAAAAGAGGGTGAAAGATGGAGCGATAATCGAGATCGACTCGGATTTCGCACCGAGCAGGCCTACAGCACGAGGAAAGTGACCGGGTCCCGGCTGATCGAGAAGAACCGCCCGGACAGACAAGCGATGAAAGTGGGTGGCCCAAGCCACCAATCCGGCAAAGAAGAAAAGAAAGGCAAACATCGAAGAAGATAAGAAAATGAAGTCCGTAGTCGCTACAGAGCAGGCGTGCTTGTCGCGCCGCGCCCACAGAGATTCAAGAAGTTCGAAGAGCTACTCTCACAAGCAACGCAACGAAGAAATAAGAATCGCCGTATCCGTAAGATGTTAACAAAACTAGCCGCGGACCGCGACGAGACAGCTTGCTAATGTCGATGCATACACTTCAAGGACACCGGTTCACCAGAACTCGAAGAAAGGAGGCCAGCTCCTAGGATAACGAAAGAACCAGGGAAATCTCCGTAAGATCGAAGAAAGAAGGCTACCACGCCACCGGATAGAACCACCGAGTGATGCATGACCTTGTCGCAGAAGCAACCCCGGGGATGTCCCGACAGTGCATCATCCCCGAGGAGCCAAGGTATGCGGGAGAACGTGAAGGGATTGAACCGTATATCCCACAATATGTCACCGTGCCCCGCCATCTCAGCATCATTCCGAATACGAGCCGGAGAGAATGCGAATGTTGAAAAGAAAACTTTCGAATACTTCGAGAGAATTAAAGGCAGAAGAATCAATATACTAGAGGGCCTCGAGCTACATACAGACGTATTCTCATAATATGAACAGCAGCAAATCGTGGATTGCATCCGGGATTTGAAAAGAATGGGCCGAGCGGGCCGCCTAAGGGAAAACACATACTCAGAACCCCGGAGATGGATGCCAGGGAAAGGAAGAATCACAATACAATGTGGATGCTCGCTACAACTTTGCGGAGGACAGGAAGGGAAACCCACCGGGAATACTCCGTCATGGGCAAGTGGATCCGATGCCATTAGTCATCAAGAGAATGGTAAAGAGATTGATAACATGGAGGGTACTCGCCAGCAGATTGCATACCCAATAGCCGCATTATCAACATCTACAAACAAGGGTGACCGCATACCCCCACACATAGATCACCACGACTTTGTCGGACCTTTCGCACAGCCTCTTTCCCGAACGAGTGTAACATCATGTTCGGATCCGACCTCCGGATAGCAGGTCCAGGAGAGTTCCGAGGGCCGGTGAAGATACCTTTACCGGTAGGTTCCGTCATGATACCGAAGGGCAACGGAGCGGATATCGCTAAGCATTGCATACCGGGAGTACCAATGAAGCGGATCTCGCTACTTTCGAAGGATGGACGACAGAAGACACCTTACCATTTCCAGCCTGGACCCGGAGCTAGAGAGCCTCCGGCCTTACGAGCCGTGAGTTACATGGAAAATATCACACCTCCAATATACATCCATACGGCATCCTTGCCAAGGATGGCTTGGAAGGTGATGTTATCGACCATGTACCCCACTATTCGTACATGGATTTTTGATAGATGCTTCTTCGGATGGATCGACAAAGATCATACACAATCCGTTTTGAGTTTACATGGATTGTATGAAATATATTCCGTATCAAGATGTATGATGTATCTTCTACATGATTAGAATGAAAGTGACCATGTCACATTTTTGGCCTTCACCTCTTTTAGTGCAAATTGATTGGGAAACGCCATTAAAGTTAAATGAACTTCGAACAAAGAACAGAAAAGTAATAAAAAAAAGAGAATAAAAGAAAACTTTCCTTAAAAAAAAATCTAAAAAAAAAATGACAAACACCAAATTCACATAATCATTAAATAAACGATAAAATAAAATTTGAATCATTAAAAGATAAACAAAATCAACATGAATGTTAAATCAAATTCTCAATCAAATTTCAAATGTGATCTTCCAAATTTCAAATCAAATCTTAAATCAAATTTCAACCGAGTTCAAACTCATCCTTCCAAATTCTAAGTTCAATCTTTCCAGATTCCAAATCTCTATCAAATCTCAAATTCGATCTTCCAGATCTTAAATCAAATCTCAATCGAAAATTCAAATTCAGTCTCCCAAATCTGAAATCCAATCCGTTCTGTTCTCTCCCTTGTCTGGGATGGAAGCGGTTGATTCCATTGACACGGATCGAATTTGATGGCGAGGAATTATATCCAATCCAAACCAGCAACTTCCGATCAACTCTTTTGGATGGGATATGTGACATCTACATATTCTCTCCTAATCTATTTCCTTCCACGAAAGTCTTTTACAACTTTCATGAAATTCTCGAAAAACCAAAATTCCACACTCTTCAAATCAACACTACAAATCTTTGCAAAATCAATTACCAAAAAAAAAATTCAAATTCAAACTTTTGGGTCGAGGATTTTACATCCAAGACTGCACTGCTTTAGGATTCTTTCCCTATCGCACCGAAATACATCAAATTCAAACTTTTGGGTCGAGGATTTTACATCCAAGACTACACTCGCTTTAGGATTCTTTCCCTATCGCACCGAAATACATCAAATTCAAACTTTTGGGTCGAGGATTTTACATCCAAGACCGCACTCGCTTTAGGATTCTTTCCCTATCGCACCGAAATACATCAAATTCAAACTCTTGGGTCGAGGATTTTACATCCAAGACCGCACTCGCTTTAGGATTCTTTCCTATCGCACCGAAATACATCAAAATTCAAACTTTTGGGTCGAGGATTTTACATCCAAGACCGCACTCGCTTTAGGATTCTTTCCCTATCGCACCGAAATACATCAAATTCAAACTTTTGGGTCGAGGATTTTACATCCAAGACCGCACTCGCTTTAGGATTCTTTCCCTATTGCACCGAAATACATCAAAATTCAAACTTTTGGGTCGAGGATTTTACATCCAAGACTCGCATTGCTTTAGGATTCTTTCCCTATCGCACCGAAATACATCAAATCAAATTCCCGGGTTAAGGATTTTACATCCGAGACTGCATTGCTTTAGGATCATTTCCCTATCGCAATGAAATACATCAAAAATCAAACTCTTGAGGTTAAGGATTTTACATCCAATACCGCCTTACTCTGAGATCTTTCCTCATTGTAATGATCCAATCCAATCGATTCGATCTTCTTTTGGGGTTGAAGATGTTACATCTAAAACCTCAAAAT
>JAKZJZ010002841.1:0-12993 GCA_022702705.1 Papilionanthe hookeriana x Papilionanthe teres | reverse complement strand
TGATTTTAGGATGGGCATTTGGGTAAAGATTTTGTGAAGAATTTTGTCAAATAAATGTCATAATTGGTTTAGAGATGTTCTATGAAGGGCTTGGAATCAATTTGGTGTGATTTGGAGTTGAATTGGTTTGAATTTGGATTTATTTGGTAAGTGGGCCTATGTAGGTCAAATTGGGCTAACTTGGGCTAATGTTGGGCTAGAGTTGAAATTGATATAAAATCAATGTTGAGAAATTTTCATGGGAGTGTTTCAAAGAGGTTTTGACTTTGGTTGGGCTTTGATTTTGGGGTTTGGGCTCATTTGGGTTAGGTTTGGGTTTAGGTCAAAAATGGGCCTTTTAGCTTTGGGTTGAATTTGAGTAGGGTTTGGGTCGAAATTTTGGGCAAATCATGTTAGTGTTTTGCTTGTGAGAATGTTAAGGAAGATTTAGAAAAGATTTGGGGTTAATTGGAGTTGAATTGGGTGAGTTTGGGTTAGGTTTGGGTCATGGGTCCAAATTGGGCTTTAAGGCCAAAATTGGGGTCAATTGGGTAGGTTTGGTTTGACATTGGGTTCACTTTGGGTTAAAATGGGTCAAATTGGGGGTTTGACAAAAGTAGGGTAAATTGACAAAATTGGCCCATGGTGTAGTTGGACAAAATGTAATTGGGAATATTTGGGATTTTCTAGAATTTTCTGGGAATTTTCTGAATTTTTGGATTTTTTGGTCAAGAGGGGTATTTTGGGTATTTGGAGGGTATTGGGAGGTTTTCTTGGAATTTTTGGTATTTTTGGGTATGGATGATCAATTTAAGTGATGTGGAAATTTTTGGGAATGATTTTGGAGAATTTTGGGTGATTTGAAAATTTTTGAGAATTTTTGGGTAATTTCAAGGGCTTTGGGTAGGTTAGGCGGGTGTAGGGTCCCAGGGGTCAAAAATTGAAAATTTGGGAAATTGAAGATTGGGTGGATGTAAGTGGAAATGAAATCATTTTGGTTGAGCCATGAAGCCATATCAAGCCCACATGAGCCATGAAGGGACTCATTTGAGGCATTCAGCTATGTTGTTCCTAACCCTCTTGCGAGGGCTTAGGGGTTAAGGATCATCCATGTGAATTACCTACATGAGTCGGGAGGTCGAGTTAGGTATGGGTGTGGTTTTAGGAGGTATGTGGAAGTGTAGTGTGTAAGTGTAGTGTGTGTGTAAGTCGGCCCCTCACCGGACCGAGGCCACCCGGGGCGGTCTAAGGCCGGAGAGTCTCATAAAAACTCATCCTTTAAACTTCCACATTTGATTTCAACCCTCCAGGTGATTAGGGGTCTACGGTCGAGTTTGTGGAGTTTGCGGGAAGTTAAGAAGTGGTTTAAAATTCTAGAAGGTGGGTCCCGATTCTAGTCCTCTAAGATAGTCGAAGGAAAAGCCTAAGGCTAGATCCTAAGTACTAAAGAGAAGAAGAGAAGACCTCATCGAAAATGAGGTCGACAAATGGAACCCCGATAGGTGTGGTGAGTCGACGGAGCACACCGCGCGTATTGGCGTTGACCGAAACGATCAACAAAACCAACACGGACGTCCAAGTGACAAACTTAGGACGAAATAGAGAAGTTTCGCTGGGGAGTAGCAAGTATATCTGCGAAATCGGAGATTCCTAAACTCTCGGCAGGGAAAGGAAAAGGAGGTGAATCCCAAATCACATGACACAGGGAATTTCGATTTAGATTTTATTTTGTTTCAATTTAAGTTTTGATGTGTGAGTTTAGATTTTAGATTGGAGTTTCAATTTAGATTGAAGTTTTGTCGAAATTAATTTGAGGGATTTGATTTGAAATGAAAATTGGAATTCGAGGTTGTAGATGTAACATCTTGACCCGAAAGAAAATTGAATTGATTAGATTGAATCATTGCGATGAGAAGAGATCTCGGAGTAATGCGGTATTGGATATAAAATCCTTAACCTCGAAAGTTTGATTTTGATGTATTTCGGTGCAATAGGAGAAGAATCCTAAAGCGGTGCGGTCTTGGATGTAAAATCCTCGACCCAAAAGGTTGAATTTGATGTATTTCGGTGCAATAGGAAATGAATCCTAAAGCGATGCGGTCTTGGATGTAAAATCCTCGACCCAAAAGTTTGAATTTGATGTACTTCGGTGCAATAGGAAAAGAATCCTAAAGCGATGCGGTCTTGGATGTAAAATCCTCGACCCAAAAGTTTGAATTTGATGTACTTCGGTGCAATAGGAAAGAATCCTAAAGCATTGCGGTCTTGGATGTAAAATCCTCGACCCGAAAGTTTGAATTTGATGTACTTCGAGTGCAATAGGAAAGAATCCTAAAGCGATGCGGTCTTGGATGTAAAATCCTCGACCCAAAAGTTTGAATTTGATGTACTTCAGTGCAATAGGAAAGAATCCTAAAGCGATGCGGTCTTGGATGTAAAATCCTCGACCCAAAAGTTTGAATTTGATGTATTTCGGTGCAATAGGAAAGAATCCTAAAGTAGTGCGATCTTGGATGTAAAATCCTCGACCCAAAAGTTTGAATTTGATGTATTTCGGTGCGATAGGAAAGAATCCTAAAGCGATGCGGTCTTGGATGTAAAATCCTCGACCCAAAGTTTGAATTTGATGTATTTCGATGCAATAGGAAAGAATCTAAAGCGGTGCGGTCTTGGATGTAAAATCCTCGACCCAAAAGTTTGAATTTGATGTATTTCGGTGCAATAGGAAAGAATCCTAAAGCGATGCGGTCTTGGATGTAAAATCCTCGACCCAAAAGGTTGAATTTGATGTACTTCGAGTGCAATAGGAAAGAATCCTAAAGCGATGCGGTCTTGGATGAAAAATCCTCGACCCAAAAGTTTGAATTTTGATGTATTTCGGTGCAATAAGAAAAGAATCCTAAAGCAGTGCAGTCTTGGATGTAAAATCCTCGACCCAAAAGTTTGAATTTTGACTTGATTGATATTTGATTCGAGATCTGGAAGAAATTGAAATTGAATTTGATTGAGACTTGAAATCTGGAAAGATTGAATTTGAGATTTGGAAGGATGAGTTTGAACTCGATTGAAATTTGATTTAAGATTTGATTTGAAATTTGGAAGATCAAATTTGAAACTTGATCGGGAGTGGATTTGGAATTTGATTGAGAATTTGATTTGTGATTTGAAAAGATTGAAATTTGATTTGGAATTTGGAAAGATTGAATTTGAAATTTGATTGAGAATTTGATTTGTGATTTGATTTAACATTCATGTTGATTTCGTTTATCTTTTAATGGTTCAAATTTTATTTTATCGTTTATTTAATGTTCATGTGAATTTGGTGTTCGTCATTTTTAGATTTTTTAAAGAAAGTTTTCTTTTATCCCTTTTTTTATTTCTTTTTGTTCTTTGTTCGAAGTTCATTTAACTTTAATGGCGTTTCCCAATCAATTTGCACAAAAGAGGTGAAGGCCAAAAATGTGACATGGTCACTTTCATTCCAATCATATTGAAGATACATCATACAACTCGATCTGGAATACATTTCATACAATCCATGTAGACTCAAAACGGACTATGTACGATCTTTGTCGATCCATCAAAAGAATCATTTGTCAAAAATCCATGTCTGAATAGTGGGGTACATGGTTAATAACATCACCTTCCAAGCCATCCTTGGCAAGGATGCCGAGTTGGATGTACGTTGGAGGTGTGATATCTCCCATGTAACTCACGGCTCGTAAGGCCGGAGGTTCTCTAGCTGCGGGTGCGGTTGGAAATGGTAAGGTGTCTTCCTGTCGTCCATTCTCACGAAAGTAGCGAGATCCGCTTCATCGGCACTCTGATATACAATGCTTAGCGATATCTGCTCCTGTTGCCCTTCGGTATCATGACGGAACCTACCGGTAAAGGTATCTTTGCGGCCCTCGGAACTCACCGGGCACTGTTATCCGGAGGTCGGATCCGAACATGATGTTACACTCGTTCGAGAAAGAGGCGTGCGAAAGGTCGACGAAGTCGTGGTGATCTATATGTGGGGGTATGCGGTCACTCTGTTTGTAGATGTTGATAATGCGGCTATTGGGTATGCAATCTGTTGCGGTACCCTCCATGTTATCAATCTTTTTACCATTCTCTTGATGACTAATGGCATCGGATCTACTTGCCCATGACGGAGTATTCCGGTGGGTTTCCCTTCTGTCTTCGGCAAAGTTGTAGCTGCATCCGCATTGTATTGTGATTCTTCACTTCCACGACATCCATCTCCGGGGTTCAGAGTATGTGTTCTCCCTTAGGCGGCTTGCTCGGCCCATTCTTTTCAAATCCCGGATACAATCCACGATTTCTTCGTTGTTAATACTGCGAGAATACGTCGGTATGTAGCTCGAGGTCCTCTAGTATGTTGATTTTTCTTCCTTTAATTCTCTCGAAGTATTCGAAGGTTTTCTTTTCAACATTTTGCATTCTCTCCGGCTCGTATTCGGGAATGATCTGACGGATGGCGAGGCCTTGTGACATATTGTGGGATATATGGTTCAATCCCTTCACGTTCTCCTGCATACCTCGGCTCCTCGGGGATGATGCATGTCGGGACATCCCCGGGGTTGCTTACTGCAGCAAGGTCATGCATTATTGGTGGTTCTATCCGGTGGCGTGGTAGCCTTCTTTCTTCGATATTCGTGGGATTTCCCTAGTCCTTTACGTTATCCTAGGAGCTGGTCTCCTTTCTTCGAGTTCTGGTGAACCGGTGTCCTTGAAGTGTACGTGCTGGCGATAGCAAGTGTCTCGTCGCGGTCCGCAGCTAGTTTTGTTAACATCTTACGGATACGGCGATTCTTATTTCTTCGTTGCGTGGCTGTGAGAGTAGCTCTCCGAACTTCTTGAGTATCTGTGGGTGCGGCGCTGACAAGCCTGCCCTCTGCTGTAGCAACTACAGACTTCATTTTCTTGTCTTCTTCAGTGTTTGCTTTTCTTTTCTTGTTGCTTGGATTGGTGGCTTGGGCCACCCACTTTCATCCTTTGTACGCCGGGCAGTTCTTCTCGGTTAGCGGGACCCGATCACTTTCCTCGTCTTGTGAGGCTGCGGTGCGAAATCCGAGTCGATCTCGATTATCGCCCCATCTTTCACCCTCTTTTCATCGAGTGCGAGGCTTACGCCATTCTTAAAGTTCGGGACCAACCGCCGTTCGACATTTCCCTGCGAAAAGACAAGGAAAAGGATCAGGGGCTGTACTAAGAACAAGAACATTAAGAAAATGTTTATTAAAGATACATTTTTTTTTATATATATATTTTTATTTTCAAATTTAACAGGAATGAAGTAGGATAAGATCAGGGAAGAGATTTTGATTTGGAAAAGACAACAAGGAAAACATATTATCATGACTTTATTTATTTTAACACATTTTATTATTTTTGGGTTCGGACCCAATCATAAGTAATTACTTCGCCGTGTTTCTTAGGGATGAAGAATTCATTCCTTCGAAACATCGGGTAGCGTAATACTTTTTCAAGTATCGTCCGTTGATCGGAAGCATATGTCGTTCTCTCCGGCGATTCACTAGCTGGTAGGAACCTCCACGAGTATCTTGTTTCAACCACGAAACGGTCCTTCCCAAGTGGGTTCGAATTTTCCTCCTATCTTGCGGTGTGCGAGAATAGGTGTCTTGAGAACGAGAACTAAGTCACCAACTTTGAAGGTTCTTGGGCGGACCGGTTTGTCATGGGCATGAACCATCTTAGCTTGGTATAGTTCTAAATTCGTTGCGTTGCAAGTCTTTTCCCTTCCGAAGCTTTCTAATTCTTCGAGTCGTAATTTGGCGTTCTCTTCGTCGTGATCTTGTTTGCAACTACAATTCGAGCGAAGGAAGGCTGAACCTCTAAAGGTAACTACTGCCTCGGACCCATACACCGGAGCGTAAGGTGTAGCTTGAGTAGGAGTTACGAAGGTTGTCCGGTAGGCCCATAAGGCTTCTAACAATTTCTCGTGCCAATTTCTCTTATTATCGTCCGAGGTTTTCTTTAAGATTTGAACGAGAGTTTTATTAAAAGCCTCGGCGAGGTCGTTTGCTCTTGGGTAGTAAATTGTTGAGTATCATCGGTCGATTCCGTGTCTCACGACAAAATTATTGATTTGTGTGCTTCGAATGCGGCCCATTATACGAGATGATTCTGCGCGGCACTCCGAAACGGTAGACAACTTGGTTCTTGAAAAGCGTAGCACGTGGTGTGCCTTCACTTCTCTAAGTGGAGCTCGCCTCTGCCCGCTTGGAAAAGTAATCCGTATCCGCAAGAATGAAACGATGTCCTTTTGAAGATGGTGGTTCTATCGGACCCACTATATACGTGCCCTGACATTCGAATGGCCGCGACGCAATTGTCGGATGTAGCACATTTGGAGGTTGGTGTAGAACCACTCCGTGCACTTGGCATTGGTGACGGCTCTTGGCGATTTTCATGCGGTCGGTCGATCATCGAGGGCCGGTAGTACCCTAGTCTTTTAATTTTCATTTTCATCTTCGAACCCGGCCGAGTGAGCGCCACGAGTCTTGAATGCACCTCTTTAACAATTTCGAGGGCCTCGGACCCGCTTAAGCACCTTAGCCACATTTGATCAAAAGACCTTACGTACGATGTGTTGTTTATTAATGCGTAAGACGGAGTTCTTTTCTTGATCGATGGGCTAGCGACCTATCGTCCGGTAGCTTTCTGTTTGCGGGTAATATATCAATGGCTAGTCGCCGATCTTACGTGTTTTACGTCACTTCTTCTGCAGTGATTCTTTTTCTTTTTCGATTTGTGTATTGTGTCATGTCGATCTGTGATAGGACTGACGTCCGTGAACTGACACTTCCAGCGATTCATCTTGCAAACGGGCAAATTCTTTTGCTGAGACGGGCTAAAGCATCTGCTTAAAGCATTTTCTTTTACGGGAATTTTGTAGATTGTCACATTTGGAATCTGTTCCAGCAATTTGTATGGCATCTTGGAAGTATTGTTCGAGTCTTGGCTTTAAAATTATGTATTGTTCGGCGATACGTTGAATGATTAAGCTGCGAATCCCCGTAGATGTTGATGTCTGTTATCCCCATTTGAATAGTTAATTCCGGTCCCGTTACGAGAGCTTCGTATTCACGCCGTTGTTTGTACACGGTTCTATCGAGTGGTAGGAGTATCTTAACATCCCCGCTCCGGTGTTATAAAGATTAGCCCGATTCCTGCCTTACCGGGCACTATCACTTGCGATTCTTCGTCTTTGTGTCTTGAAGATGCTCCGTTGAAATACAATTCCCAACGTCGATCATCGAGGTCTTCTAGGTTCATTATTTGTTCATACTGACAAATCGTCATTGAGAGGAGATTCTACCGGCAAAGGGTGTCTTGCGAGGAAGTACTGCTAAGACTTGTCCCTTTACGGCACGAAGAGGCACGAAAGTTATATCGAATTGCAATAATATCATTGACCATACGGCAAGTCTGCCGGAAAGTGTCGGACGAGTCATCAAGTATTGCAATGGATTAAACTTCGAGATCGGGTTGACCTTATGAGAAAGCATGTAGTGCACGAGCTTTTGAGCGGCGAAGATCGGGGCCAAACAATGCTTTTCAATTGCGGGATACCTTACTTCCGTCGGAAGTAAACGACGGCTTAAGTAGTAAAGAGCATTTTCTTTACCCTCGATCATTGACACAGGCTAACGGGGCTCGAGAGAGTCGTCTAGAGCCGCGGTGTAAAGTATCGATGATCTACACGAGGCTAGGGCTGCTAAGACGGGAGTGTCATTAAATATTGTTTAATGTCCTCGAAGGCTTTACGGCATTTCTCTTCCCGAATAAATTTGGCGTCCTTTTTAACTAGTGCGAGAAAGGTCGACACCTACACGACGAGTTTGAGATAAAGCGTCGAAGATATGCCGGCTTCCCTTGAAAAGATCGTAGTTGTTTTAAGGTTTTGGGAGGCGGCATTTCTAAGATAGCTTTAATCTTCTCCGGGTCGATTTCGATTCCACGATGTCGGACAACGAATCCTAAGAATTTCCGGAGGTGACGCCGAAGGCACATTTTAAGGGATTCATCTTAAGGTTAAATTGTCTTAATCGTTCGAAAACAATTCTCGAATCATATAGGTGGTTTTCCTTTACTTTGCTTTTGATGACCACATCGTCCACGTAGCATTCGACTTGATTTTGGATGAGATCATCAAAAATTCTTGTCATTGCTCTCTTGGTAGGTTGCTCTGCATTCTTCGATCCGAATGGCATCACTTTGTGTAGCAAAATACTCCGATCGGCGTTACGAATGCTGTAAGCTTTTCATCTTACGGAGCCATTTTTATCTCGTTGTATCACGAAGATCCATCCATGAATGAAAATATTTCATGCGTTGAAGCAATGTCGATCATTAATTCTGGGATCGGTAGAGGGAATTCATCCTTTGGACATGCCTTGTTTAAATCTGTGAAGTCCACACAAATTCTGATCTTACCATTCTTCTTTCTGACTTGCACTACATTGGCTAGCCAGGTCGGGTATTGTTCTTCACGGACAAATTTAGCGTCTATTAGCTTTTTAACTTCGGCTATGACTTGTTGTTCGATTTCTAGACGTATTCTTACGGGACCTTGTACGGTCGGAACAGAAGTAGGATCCACTCCTAGCTTATGGACTGCAACCTCTGGAGCTAATCCTGGCATCTCATCGTAGTTCCAAGCAAAACAGTCTTTAAATTCCATTAATAATTTGATTATTTCTTCGGAGTCTTCTTTGTTGAGTAAGGAGCTAACAAAGGTAGGTCTAGGCTCTTCGCTAGTACCTAAGTTAACTTCCGTTAACTCATCTATTGTGGATTTAATTTCTTCTTCGAATTCGGTGGAGCGTCTCCGATTTGTAAATCTTCGAGTTTGTACTGTAGTTTCCATGCGGTTTTCATTGGACTCGCAAGTGACAACCAAGCAAAATCCGGTATCGTCAGTCGACCTACTCGTGCCGAATCCGAGACCATACTTTGAATTGGGTGGACGACCGGAGTTATTCCATAATTTTCAAAATGTTGTGATTGGCCTTTCGTCCATTGTCGAGGTAAGAAACCACGTTGAATTAAATTTTGAACACAGGGAGAGTACCACTCAAAAGGTAATTCCATTAATTCGATGAAGTGACATCTTCGACTTGTACATTATTTTCGATTTTGGAGGAAGAAGCACCACGGTAGAATTTGATTGGCCTTGCACCGTCGTTACGTACCTCTTTGACCACCATACCCTCGATCTTGCTCGGCTTGGATCGGGGTTAGGGTCATAGTATGTACGTAGTGGTTAATCTTCTCGTACATTGATTTATATTCTTCATTCTTTTCATCTTCGAGGGAGATCTTGAATTGCGGCTTCTTCGGACTTCTTGCCGCTGCTTCTTGTTTGATTTCTTATTCTTCTTCGGAACTATCTTCCCGATCGACATTGATGGCTGGTTTCCTCTGTCCAGCTGTCATAACGTCTCTACCACGGCCTCGTCCCGGCCTCGACCTCGGATGCGAGTTGTGGAGAAACCTTCACCATCTCGCCGAAGGGAGTGGTGAGTGACTGTTGGACTAGAACTTCAAGTTCTTCGTTGTCCCGAACTTTCTTTGCTTCATTTGTTACGGTATCTCTGGAGAAGATCGTTTTCTTTGGCGGTGCATAATAAGCTGCATCTTCATGGATTCCAATCTCATGTACGGAGAATGGTTGTAAGTCGCCTTTGATGCACTGTTCCCCTCCATCGTAGTATTTGATGCACTGATGCAGAGATGATGGTACCATCCTGTTTTCATGTATCCACGGTCGGCCCGAGTAGAGCGTTGAACGACGTTTCGAATCGATTATGTGAAATTTTGCGGTTGTCTTTGCTAAGTCACCGATCTTCATCGATAGCGTTATTGACCCGAGGGCTCTTTCTCCTTTACGGTTGAATCCTCTTAATAACATTTTGTACGCTCGAGCTCGCGAGCATCGATTTCCAAGTATGCTAGTGTTCGAAGACTCATTATATTGATTGATGCTCCTGGATCCACCAATACTGCGGAGAGCGTAAACTTCCCGATTGTAAGCTGAAATGTACAACGGTCGGTTGTGATCTGCATCCCCAGTAGTAGGTCATTGTCCGTGAAGGTAACACCTCGTCTGTTCCTTTAACGAGCAAACCTCATCTAAGGAATCTCCGGCCATTTGAGCTAAGCGAAATTTACGGATCAAGTAAGGCCTTGATCGAGCTTCTCTCATCTCCTTTGATAAGATGAGAGCATCGTAAATGCTCGGTTGGCCGGTAGTTTCCTAAGATGGGCTAGCACGTTGTAGTCCACTTTGTTCTCATGCGTCTCGGATTCTTCTCGAATGGGTATTTCTTCTGCTGGGGTTGGTTCTTCTTGAACGACCACACGCTTTCCTTTGTCTTTTGGACCCATTCTTGGAGGTAGAACTTTTCCACTTCTTAAGTTGACTTCGTAATTTCTTCGAATCTAGTGTTGAACTTGTCGGTGTCTCCTCCTGAATCGGAATGACGGACTCTTCCGGATTATCTTCAAAATGCGAAGGCTCTAACTCTATCGTGCTTGGAGCTCCTCGAAACTCACGAGATAGATCCATTGCTTGTTGAACTCTCGTAGCCTCCTTGATGGATATCTTCTTCGTTATTTTGCTCGTCGAGATCGTGTATGATTTGAGAATTCGTCGTTGGTATCGAAGTCGATGTTCGGATTGTCGCTAGTTACGTAATCGTTAGAAACGGTCAAAACGTAGCCAACGCCATCACCCTTATCATTATATGATCCCACCGAAGTGAGCGAGATAATCATACAAAATCGGAGGTTCGAGGATTTCTCCCCGAATCGGAAACAACTATCCTAGGATAAGCGGCCCCTAGTCTAGCCTTAGGAGTCTCGGTCCCCTCTTCTTCGTCAATTTTCTTCTTTTCTTCGATCGTCTCCTGTCGAGGTGGTTCTTCTATCGCAAGTGATAGTACCGGTTTAACAGGTCTCGAACTCTGAATTGAAGCTCGCACCGAAGCGGTTCGGATGCTGTCTAAAATCTTCTTCGAAGACCTCGTCCAGGCGGTAGTCCATCCATCGTCAGTTGCATAGGGATCTATCGGAATGACGGGATCGGTTGAGATAACATTGACGGAACCTCCTTTCTGGGGTTCCTTCATGTACTCCTTCGGGATTGTTATATTTCCTTTCCGAAGGTTGTCGTTGAGCCAACTTTTAAAGGTAATGCAATCTTCTATCTTGTGCCCAAAGCATCCAGATGGTAGGGGCAAAAGTTGGGATCACCGTTCTTGTTGACTTCCTGCGGTCTTTTAGGTTACGGCAGTGGAAATGCGGAGTTTTCATTAGGCTACGGAACATCTTTGGTACTTGCTTCATTTTTGAACGGATATTCTCTGCTCGAAGCTCCCTTAATGTACGTTGCGGACGAGGCGGTTGTTCATCTTGCGGAGACGATCGATAGCTGGACCGGGGTTCTTGGTAATTCTGTTGTGGTTGTTGCGGCCGTTCCGGTGGTATTTGCATCGGTTGCTTGCCTTTATCAGCTGCTGTAATGATCCCGGATTTCTTTTCGAAGGTCTTCATCGACTACGCTTGTCCGTCTTGTCGGCGAAACTTAATTGCTTCGCCTCTTCTTGCAAGCTTCCGGCCTTGCTTAACAACTTCTCGAAAGTCTTAATAGTGAATCCTTTGAGGAGAAGTGCTTTATCGGGCCGTGAATGCTTTTAAGCAAGATGCTGAGCTGCATGTTGTTCTTGCGGTTGTGGTTCACACTTCATGCTCGAGTTTCTCCACCGAAGTATGTAATCCACCAAAGTTTCATTCGGCCTTTGTTTCTCTACCACTAAATCACCTATAGTGATGTGGTGCTGAGCTCCGGCAAATCGTTTGATGAAGAGTCTCTCTAGCTCTGAGAATGTCTTCACCGAGCCATTGGATAATTCTGCATACCAGTCGAAGGCGATTCCTGACAGACTGCTGACGAACTATCGGAAGAGTAACGCATCGCTCCCGCCGGCATTACAACAACTGGCACGAAAGTGTGCAACATGCTGTCGGGGGTTCCTGGTTCCGTCGAAGGTTTTGAACAGAGGTGGTACGAAGCCTTTCGGGTATTGGACGGCGTCGAATTCTTACGGGTAAGGTCTACCCGTCCGAATGGATGTCCCGTTCTTCGATTGTGCTAAGGCTTCTCGCACTCTGCTGTTCTACCAAGTTCTTGATATCCTTTTTAGGGATCATACTTTGTGTTGTATCCTTTTTCGAGTTGATCATCCCCAGTTGACGGATGTAATCTCCTTTCCTCCGTCTACAATGTGAATGACCTCTGGGGGTGTCTCTCTATGTGGTTGTACTTGACTCTTGAGAGTGGCCAGTGCTACGGCCATCTCTTCCATCCTTTTCGCCATTTTTTGCGATCGTGTCATCCTTTTCCTGAAGCTGTCTTCTCATCAGTTCCGGCTCCTCTCTTTCTGCGGCTGCAGGAGCACCTTGCGAAGCGATGAAGCTCGTGTCTCGACCATATTGATTTCTGCATATTCGTCGTCCATGAACTCCGATGAATCGATTTCATCTCCGAACTTTTCTTCTCTTTCTTTTGCCGATCGCCGGATATCGGTTCTCGACTTTTCCATGGCATCTTCCGGCGGAGCTTTCTGTGTGTCTTTGCGGTTGTCATGCGATAGGCTGGCGGGTCCCTTTTCACGAGTCCCCTTTATCGCGGTAGCGCTTTCTTCGGATTCGAGTCTCCTGGCGAGACTTTCTTTCTCGAAGCTGCTTGTTTCGATCTCAGCTGCCAGGTAGTGGGACGCCATACCATCCTTCTAGCGGCGGAAGGTGCTAGGACCGGATGGTGCGTCGGCCCGAATGCTTTGGAAGGTGGTATCCTCACTGTCTGTAATCACGAGACAACAACGGGCGGACTAGCCTTCATTCTTTTGCTTGGCTTTTCCGTCATGATGGCGGGTTCTACTCGGGGTCCGAGACGGGATTTGGTAGCACCCGCCCTATCCT
>JAKZJZ010002840.1:0-12994 GCA_022702705.1 Papilionanthe hookeriana x Papilionanthe teres | reverse complement strand
AAATCTGGGCTTTAAGGTCAAAAGTGAAATTGGATCCAAATTTCAATCAAATTAGACTTGGATTTGGTCTAGATTGGTGTTGGGAATGTTGAATTGAAGTTTATAACTGAATTGGACCAAAATTTGGGTCAATCGGGTGGGTTTGGCTCGACATCGGGTTCACTTCGGGTTAAAATGGGTCAAATTGGGGGTTTAGACAAAAGTAGGGTAAATTGACAAAATTGGCCCATGGTGTAGTTGGACAAAATGAAATTGGGAATATTTGGGATTTTCTGGAATTTTCTGGGAATTTTCTGAATTTTTGGATTTTTGGGTCAAGAGGGGTATTTTGGGTATTTCGGAGGGTATCGGGTGGTTTTCTTGGAATTTTTGGTATTTTTGGGTATGGATGATCAGTTTAAGTGATGTGGAAATGTTTGGGATTGATTTTGGAGAATTTTGGGTAATTTGGAAATTTTTGAGAAATTTGGGTAATTTTAAGTGGTTTTTGGCAGTTTAAGTAGGTGTAGTGGTCTCTGGGTCAAAAATCGAAATTTGGGAAATTGAAGATTGGGTGAATGTAAGTGGAATGAAATCATTTTGGTTGAGCCATGAAGCCATATCAAGCCCAAATGAGCCATGAAGGGACCTATTTGAGGCATTCACTATGTTGTTCCTAACCCTCTTAGCCAAGGGCTTAGGGGTTAAGGACCATCCATGTGAATTACCTACATGAGTCAGGAGGTCAAGTTAGGTATGGGTGTGGTTTTAGGAAGTGTGTGAAAGTGTAGTGTATGTGTAAGTGTATGTGTAAGTCAGCCCCTTCACTGCATCAGGCCACCTGTGCAGTGCCCTAAGGCCAAAGAGTCCTATAGAACTCATCCTTTAAACTTCCACATTCGATTTCAACCCTCTAGGTGATTATAGGTCTACAGTCAAGTTTGTGGAGTTTGCAGGGAGTTAAGAAGTGGTTTGAATTTCTAAAAGGTGGGCCCCAATTCTAGTCCTCTAAGATAGTCAAAGGAAAAGCCTAAGGCTAGATCCTAAGTACTAAAGAGAAGAAGAGAAGACCTCATCAAAAATGAGGTCAACAAATGGACACCCAATAGGTGTGGTGAGCTGACGGAGCACACCGCGCATATTGGTGTTGACCGAAGCGATCAACAAAACCAACACAGATGTCCAAGTGATGAACTTAGGACGAAGTAGAAGAGTTTCCGCTGGGGAGTAGCAAGTATATCTCTGAAACCGGAGATTCCGAAACTCTCGCTGGGGAAAGGAAAAGGAGATGAATCCCAAATCACATGACCTGGGGGAATTTCGATTTAGATTTTATTTTATTTCAATTTAAGTTTTGATGTGTAAGTTTGGATTTCAATTTGGAGTTTCAATTTAGATTGGAGTTTGTCAAAATTAATTTGAAGGATTTGATTTGAAATGAAAATTGGAATTCTGAGGTTTTAGATGTAACATCTTCAACCTCGAAAGAAAATTGAATTGATCGTATCGAATCGTTGCAATGAGAAGAGATCTCGCAGTAATGCGGTGTTGACGTAAAATCCTTAACCTCAAGAGTTTGATTTTGATGTATTTCACAAGGCAACAGAAAAGAATCCTAAAGCAATAGGCAGTCCTGATGTAAAATCCTCGACCTAAAAGGTTCGAATTTGATGTATTTCAAAGGCAACAGAAAGAATCCTAAAGCAAGCAGGTGCTTCGGATATAAAAATCCTCGACCCAAAAGTTTGAATTCGATGTATTTCAAAGGCAACAGGAAAGAATCCTAAGCAAAGGCAACTGGATGTAAAATCCTCGACCCAAAAGTTCGATTTGATGTATTTCAAAGGCAATAGGAGAGAATCCTAAAGCAAGCAAGTGTCTTGATGTAAAATCCTCGACCCAAAAGTTCGATTTGATATATTTCAGGCAATAGGAGAGAATCCTAAAGCAAGGCAGCTTGGATGTAAAATCCTCGACCCAAAAGTTCGATTTGATATATTTCAAGGCAACAGGAGAGAATCCTAGCAAGGCAGATACTGATGTAAAATCCTCGACCCAAAAGTTCGATTTGATGTATTTCAAAGGCAATAGGAGAGAATCCTAAAGCAAAGGCAATATGGATGTAAAATCCTCGACCCAAAAGTTTGATTTGATGTATTTCAAAGGCAATAGGAGAGAATCCTAAAGCAAAGCAGTCTTGGATGTAAAATCCTCGACCCAAAAGTTTGATTCGATGTATTTCAAGGCAATAGAAGAGAATCCTAGCAAAGGCAGTCTTGGATATAAAATCCTCGACCCAAAAGTTCGATTTGATGTATTTCAAGGCAATAGAGAGAGTCCTAAAGCAAAGGCAGTCTTGGATGTAAAATCCTCGACCCAAAAGTTCGATTTTGATGTATTTCAAAGGCAATAGGAGAGAATCCTAGCAAGGCAGTCTTGGATGTAAAATCCTCGACCTAAAAGTTTGATTTGATGTATTTCAAGGCAATAGGAGAGAATCCTAAAGAAGGCGCTCTTGATGTAAAATCCTCGACCCAAAAGTTCGATTTGATGTATTTCAAGGCAATAGGAGAGAATCCTAAAGCAAGGTGCAGTCTGATGTAAAATCCTCGACCCAAAAGTTCGATTTGATGTATTTCAAGGCAATAGGAGAGAATCCTAAAGCAAAGGCAGTCTTGGATGTAAAATCCTCGACCCAAAAGTTTGATTTTGATGTATTTCAAAGCAATAGGAGAGAATCCTAAAGCAGGCAGTCTTGGATGTAAAATCCTCGACCCAAAAGTTCGATTTGATGTATTTCAAAGGCAATAGAGAGAATCCTAAGCAAGGCAGCCTTGGATGTAAAATCCTCGACCCAAAAGTTTGATTTGATGTATTTTAGTGCAATAAGAGAGAATCCTAAAGCAGTGCAGTCTTGGATGTAAAATCCTCGACCCAAAAGTTTGATTTGATGTATTTCAGTGCAATAGGTGAGAATCCTAAAGCAAGGCAGCCTTGATGTAAAATCCTCGACCCAAAAGTTCGATTTGATGTATTTCAAAGGCAACAGAGAGAATCCTAAAGCAAAGGTACTTGGATGTAAAATCCTCGACCCAAAAGTTCGATTTGATTGAGATTTGAAACTGGAAAGATTGAATTCGAGATTTGGAAGGATGAGTTTGAACTCGATCGAAATTTGATTTAAGATTCGATTTGAAATTTGGAAGATCAAATTTGAAACTTGATCGGGAGTGGATTTGGAACTTGATTGAGAATTTCATTTGAGATTTGAAAATATCAAATTTGATTTGGATTTTGGAAAGATTGAATTTGAGATTTGAAAAGATGAAATTTGATTTGGAATTTGGAAGGATTGAATTTGAGATTTGATTTGAAATTTGGAAGAATGGAATTTGAGATTTGTGTTGATTTCGTTTATCTTTTAATGATTCAAATTTTATTTTATCGTTTATTTAATGTTCATGTGAATTTGGTGTTTGTCATTTCAGATTTTTAAAGAAAGTTTTCTTTTATCCTCTTTTTTTATTTATTTCTTTTTTGTTCTTTGTTCGAAGTTCATTTAACTTTAATGGTGTTTCCCAATCAATTTGCACAAAAGAGGTGAAGGCCAAAAACGTGACATGGTCACTTCCATTCCAATCATGTTGAAAATACATCATACAACTCGATCTGGAATACATTTCATACAATCCATGTAGACTCAAAACGGACCGTGTATGATCTTTGCTGGTCCATCAAAAGAAACATTTGTCAAAAAATCCATGTCCGAATAATGGGGTACATGGTTAATAACATCACCTTCCAAGCCATCCCCGGCAAGGATGCCGACCGGATGTACATCGGAGGTGTGATATTTCCCATGTAACTCATAGCTCGTAAGGCCGGAGGTTCTCTAGCTCCGGTCCGGTTGGAAATGGTAAGGTATCTTGCTCTCGTCCATTCTCCTGAAAGTAACTGAGATCCGCTCCACTGGCACTCCTGGTATGCAATGCTTAGCGATATCTGCTCCGTTGCCCTTCAATATCATGACGGAACCCACCGGTAAAGGTATCTTTACTGGCCCTCGGAACTCACCCGGGCCTCGCAATCCGGAGGTCGCATCCGAACATGATGTCACACTCGTTCAAGAAAGAGACCGTGCGTAAAGGTCCGACGAAGTCGTGGTGATCTATATGTGGGGGTACGCAATCACCCCGTTTGTAGATGTTGATAATGCAGCTATTGGGTATGCAATCCGATGGCAATACCCTCCATGTTATCAATCTTTTTACCATTCTCCCGATGACTAATGGCATCGGATCTACTCGCCCATGACGGAGTATCCCCGTGGGTTTCCCTTTCGTCTTCAAGCAAAGTTATAGCAAGCATCCGCATCGTATCGTGATTCTTCCTTTCCCCGGCATCCATCTCCGGGTTCCGAGTATGTGTTTTCCTCAGTGCGGCCTCGCTCGGCCCATTCTTTTCAAATCCCGGATACAATCCACGATTTGCCGTTGTTCATACTCGGAGAATACGCTCGTATGTAGCTCGAGGCCCTCTAGTATGTCGATTCTTCTTCATTTAATTCTCTCGAAGTATTCAAAGGTTTTCTTTTCAACATTCCGCATTCTCTCCAGCTCGTATTCCGGAATGATCCGCGATGGCGAGGCCTTGTGACATATTGTGGGATATATGGTTCAATCCCTTCACGTTCCCCTCGCATACCTCGCTCCTCGTGGATGATGACTCGTCGGACATCCCCCGGGTTGCTTCGCAACAAGGTCATGCATTATCGGTGGTTCCATCCGGTGGCGTGGTAGCCTTCTTTCTTCCGATCTTCCGGAGATTTCCCCGGTTCTTTCGTTATCCTAGGAGCCGGCCTCCTTTCTTCAGTGTTCCCGGTGAACCGGTGTCCTCGAAATGTGTGTGCCGGCATTAGCAATTGTCTCGTCACGTTGGTCCGCAGCTTAGTTTTGTTAACATCTTACTGATACGGCGATTCTTATTTCTTCGTTGCGTGGCCGTGAGAGTAGCTCTCCGCACTTCTGAATCTCTGCGGGCGCGGCGCCGACAAGCTCCGCCCTCCGCCGTAGTGACTACGGACTTCATTTTCTTATCTTCTTCGGTGTTTGCTTTTCTTTTCGTTGTTGGATTGGTGGCTTGGGCCACCCACTTTCATCACCGTCTCGCCCGGTAGTTCTTCTCGCTTAACCGGGACCCGCCCACTTTCCTCGTACCGTAGGCCCGCCGGTGCGAAATCCGAGTCAATCTCGATTATCGCTCAATCTTTCACCCTCTTTTCATCGAGTACAAGGCTTACGCCATTCTTAAAGTTCAGACCAACCGCCCGTTCGACATTTCCCCGCGAAAAGACAAGGAAAAGGATCGAGGGTCGTACTATAAACAAGAACATTAAGAAAATGTTTATCAAAGATACATTTTTTTATATATATTTTTTTATTTTCAAATTTAACAGGAATGAAGTAGGATAAGATCAGGGAAGAGATTTTGATTTGGAAAGGAAAACAAGGAAAACATATTATTCATGACTTTATTTATTTTAACACATTTTATTATTTTTGGGTTCGGACCCAATCATAAGTAATTACTTCGCCCGTGTTTCTTAGGGATGAAGAATTCATTCCTTCGAAACATCAAGTAGTCGTAATACTTTTTCAAGTATCGTCCGTTGATCGGAAGCATATGTCGTTCTCCCCGGCAATTCACTAGCCGGTAGGAACCTCCCGAGTATACCGCTTCAACCACAAACGGTCCTTCCCAAGTGGGTTCAAATTTTCCTCCTATCTTGCGGTGTGCAAGAATAGGTCTCTCGAGAACGAGAACTAAGTCACCAACTTTCAAGATTCTCGGGCGGACCCGCTTGTCATGGGCTCGAACCATCTTAGCTCGGTATAGTTCTAAATTCCGTTGCGCCGCAAGTCTTTTTCCTTCCAAGCTTTCTAATTCTTCTAGTCGCAATTTGGCGTTCTCTTCGTCGTGATCTTGTTTCGCAACCGCAATTCCGAGTGAATGAAGCCGAACCTCTAAAGGTAACACCGCCTCGGACCCATACACCGAGCGTAAGGTGTGGCTTCGAGTAGGAGTTCCGAAGGTTGTCCGGCAGGCCCATAAGGCTTCTAACATTTTCTCGTGCCAATTTCTCTTATTATCGTCCCGTGTTTTCTTTAAGATTCGAACGAGAGTTTTATTAAAAGCCTCAGCCGAGACCGTTTGCTCTCGGGTAGTAAATCGTCGAGTATCGCCAGCCGATTCCGTGTCTCCCGACAAAATTGTTGATTTGCGTGCTTCGAATGCCGACCCATTATCCGAGATGATCTCGCGCGGCATTCCGAAACGGTGAGACAACTCGGTTCTCGAAAACCGTAGACGACGTGGTGTGCTTTCACTTCTCTAAGTGGAACCGCTCCGCCCACTCGGAAAAGTAATCCGTAGCCGCAAGAATAAAGCGATGTCCTTTTGAAGATGGTGGTTCTATCGGACCCACTATATCCGTGCCCCAACATTCAAATGGCCATGACGCAATTTTCGGTGCAAGACATTCGGAGGTCGGTGTAGAACCACCCGCGCACTCGGCATCGGTGACGCCTCTCGGCGATTTTCATGCAGCTCGGCCATCATCGAGGGCCGTAGTACCCTAGTCTTTTAATTTTCATTTTCATCTTCGGACCCGATCGGTGAGCGCCACGCAGTCCCGAATGCACCTCTTTAACAATTCGACGGCCTCGGACCCGCTTAGGCACCTTAGCCACATTCGATCAAAAGACCTTCCGTATAATGTGTTGTTTATTAATGCGTAGGACGAGTTCTTTTCGATCCGATGGGCTAGTGACCTATCGTCCGGTAGCTTTCCCGTTTGCAGTGTTGTCCATTAATGGCCGTCGCCAATCTTCTCGTGTCTTCCGTCACCGCTCGCAACCGCTTCTTTTTCTTTTCCGATTTGTGTATTGTGTCTATGTCGAGCCGTGATAGGACCCGACGTCCGTGAACCGACACTTCCACCGATTCATCTTGCAAACAGAAAATTCTTTTGCGAGACGGGCTAAAGCATCCGCTAAAGCATTCTCTTTTCTCGGGAATTTTGTAGATTGTCACATTTGGAATCTGTTCCAACAACTAGTATGACATACCGGAAGTATTGTTCGAGTCTTGGCTTTAAAATTCTGTACCGTCCGGCGATCTCGTTGAATGATGAACCGCGAATCCCCGTAGATGTTGATGTCCGTTATCCCCATTTGAATAGTTAATTCCAAATTCCGTTATGAGGGCTTCGTATTCTGCTTCATTGTTTGTACACGGTTCTGTCAAGTGGTAGGAGTATCTTAACATCCCCCGCTCCGGCGTTACAAAGATTAGTTCAATTCCTGCCTTACCAGGCACTATCACTTGCGATTCTTCGTCTTTGTGTGCTGAAGATGCTCTGTCGAAATATAATTCCCAACGTCGATCATCAAGGTCTTCTAGGTTCATTATTTGTTCATCCGGCAAATCGTCATTCGGAGGAGATTCCGCCGCAAAGGGTGTGCTCGCGAGGAAGTCTCGCTAAGACTTGTCCCTTTACGTGCACGCGAGGCACGAAAGTTATATCGAATTGCAATAATATCATCGACCATCCGGCAAGTCCGCTCGGAAAGTGTTGGACGAGTCATCAAGTATCGCAATGGATTAAACTTCGAGATCGAGTCGACCTTATGAGAAAGCATGTAGTGCTTGAGCTTTTGAACGGCTAAGATCAAGGCCAAACAATGCTTTCCAATTGCGGGATACCTTACTTCCGTCGGAAGTAAACGACGGCTTAAGTAGTAAAGAGCATTTTCTTTACCCTCATCATCGACCCTGGCCAACGTGGCTCCGAGAGAGTCGTCTAAAGCCGCGGTGTAAAGTATCGCCGGTCTACTCCGAGACCGGGGTCGCTAAGACAGGAGGTGTCATTAAATATTTTTTAATGTCCTCGAAGGCCTTCCGGCATTTCCCTTCCCAAATAAATATGGCGTCCTTTTTAACTAGTGCCGAGAAAGGCCGACACCTACCCGACGAGCTCTGAGATAAAGCGTCGAAGATATGCCGCCTTCCATTGAAAAGATTGTAGTTGTTTTAAGGTTTTGGGAGGCGGCATTTCTAAGATAACTTTAATCTTCTCCGGGTCGATTTCAATTCCACGATGTCGGACAACGAATCCTAAGAATTTCTCGGAGGTGACGCCGAAGGTGCATTTTAAGGGATTCATCTTAATGTTAAATTGTCTTAATCGTTCGAAAATAATTCTCAAATCATACAGTGGTTTTCCTTTACTTTGCTTTCGATGACCACATCGTCCACGTAGCATTCGACTCGATTGTGGATGAGATCATCAAAAATTCTTGTCATTGCTCTCCGGTAGGTCGCTCCCGCGTTCTTCGGTCCGAATGGCATCACCGTGTAGCAAAATACTCCGATCGGCGTTCTAAATGCCGTAAGCTTTTCATCTTCCGGAGCCATTATTATCCGGTTGTATCCCGAAGATCCATCCATGAATGAAAATATTTCATGTGTTGAAGCAATGTCGATCATTAATTCCGGGATCGGTAGAGGGAATTCATCTTTTGGACATGCCTTGTTTAAATCTCTCGAAGTCCACACAGATTCCGATCCGACCATTCTTCTTCTCGATCGGTACCACATTGGCTAACCAAGTCGGGTATTGTTCTTCACGGACAAATTTAGCGTTTATTAGCTTTTTAACTTCGGCTATGACTTGTTGTTCGATTTCTAGACGCATTCTTCTGGGACCTTGTCCGACCGGGACGTAGTAGGATCCACTCCTAGCTTATGGATTGCGACCTCTGGAGCTAATCCTGGCATTTCGTCATAATTCCAAGCAAAGCAGTCTTTAAATTTCATTAATAATTTGATTATTTCTTCGGAGTCTTCTTTGTTGAGTAAGGAGCTAACAAAGGTAGGTCTAGGCTCTTCGCTAGTACCTAAGTTAACTTCCGTTAACTCATCTATAGTAGATTTAATTTCTTCTTCGAATTCTGGTGGAGCGTCTCCAATTTGTACGTCTTCGAGTTCGTCTGTAGTTTCCATGCAGTCTTCATTGGATTCGCAAGTGACAACCAAGCAAAATTCAGTATCATCAACTGACCCTACTATGCCGAATCCGAGTCCATGCTTTGAATTGGGTGGGCGACCGGAGTTATTCCATAATTTTTCAAAATGTTGTGATTGGCCTTTTGTCCATTATCGAGGTAAGAAACCACGTTGAATTAAATTTTGAACACAGGGAGAGTACCACTCAAAAGGTAATTCCATTAATTCCGATGAAGTGACATCTTCGAATTGTACATTATTTTCGCTTTGGAGGAAGAAGCACCACGGTAGAATTTGATTGGCTTTGCACCGCCGCTATGTACCTCTTTGACCACCATACCCTCGATCTTGTTAGAATGGATCGGGGTTAGGGTCATAGTATGTACGTAGTGGTTAATCTTCTCGTACATTGATTTGTATTCTTCATTCTTTTCATCTTCGAGGAGATCTTCGAATTGCGGCTTCTTCCGACTTATTGCCACTCGCTTCTTGTTCGATTTCTTTTTCTTCTTCGTAACTATCTTCCCAATCAACATTGATGGCTGGTTTCTTCTGTCCAATTGTCCTAGCGTCTCTACCACGACCTCGTCCCCGGCCTTGACCTCGGATGCGAGTTGTGGAGAAACCTTCACCATCTCGTCGTAAGGGAGTGGTGAGTGACTGTTGGACTAGAACTTCAAGTTCTTCGTTGTCCTGAAATTTCTTTGCTTCATTTGTTACGGTATCTCTCGGAGAAGATCGTTTTCTTGGCGGTGCATAATAAGCCGCATCTTCATGGATTCCAATCTCATGTACGGAGAATGGTCGCAAGTCGCCTTTGATGCACCGTTCCCCTCCATCGTAGTATTTGATGCACCGGTGCAGTAGATGATGGTACCATCCTCGTTTTCATGTATCCACTGGTCGGCCCAAGTAAAGCGTTGAACGATGTTTCGAATCAATTATGTGAAATTTCGCGGTTGTCTTTGCTAAGTCACCGGTCTTCATCGCAGCGTTATTGACCCGAGGGCTCTTTCTCCTTTCCGGTCGAATCCTCTTAATAACATTTTGTCTCGTTTCGAGCTCGCGAGCATCAATTTCCAAGTATGCTAGCGTTCGAAGACTCATTATATTGATTGATGCTCCCGGATCCACCAATACTCGGAGAGCGTAAACTTCCCAATTGTAACCGAAATGTACAATGGTCGGTCGTGATCTCGTCGTCCCAAGTAGTAGGTCATTGTCCGTGAAGGTAACGCCTCGTCGTTCCTTTAACGAGCAAACCTCATCTAAGGAATCTCCGGCCATTCGAGCTAAGCAAATTTCTCGGATCAAGTAAGACCTCGATCGAGCTTCTCTCATCTCCTTTGACAAGATGAGAGCATCGTAAATGCTCGCCTGGCTCGGTAGTTTCCTAAGATGGGCTAGCACGTTGTAGTCCACTTTGTTCTCATGCGTCTCGCTTCTTCTCGAACGGGTATTTCTTCCGCCGGGGTTGGTTCTTCTCGAACAACCACCGCTTTCCTTTGTCTTTCGGACCCATTCTGGAGGTAGAACTTTTCCACTTCTTAAGTCGACTTCGTAATTTCTTCGAATCTAGTGTCGAACTTGCTCGGTGTCTCCTCCCGAATCGGAATGACGTGCTCTTCCGGATTATCTTCAAAATCCGAAGGCTCTAACTCTATCGTAACCGGAGCTCCTCGAAACTCCGTCGCATAGATCCGTTGCTTGTTGAACTCTCGTAGCCTCCTTGATGGCTGTCTTCTTCGTTATTTTGATTGTCGAGATTGTGTATGATTTGAGAATTGTCGTTGGTATCGAAATCGATGTCCGGATTGTCACTAGTTACGTAATCGTTAGAAACAGTCAAAACGTAGCCAACGCCATCACCCTTATCATTATATTATCCCACCGAAGTGAGCAGATAATCATACAAAATCAGAGGTTCGAGGGATTTCTCCCCCGAATCGGAAACAACTATCCTAGGATAAGCAGCCCCTAGTCTAGCCTTAGGAATCTCAGTCCTCTCTTCTTCGTCAATTTTCTTCTTCTTTTCAATCGCCTCCTGTTGAGGTGGTTCTTCTATCGCAAGTGATAAGTACCGGCTTAACTGTGTCTCGAACTCGAATCGAAGCTCGCACCGAAGCGGTTCGGATGTCGTCTAAAATCTTCTTCGAAGACCTTGTCCAGTGCGGTAGTCCATCCATCGTCGGTCGTATAGGGATCTATCGAATGATGGGATCGCTTGAGATAACATCGACGGAACCTCCTTTCTCGGGGTTCCTTCATGTACTCCTTCGGGATTGTTATATTTCCTTTCCGAAGGTTGTCGCCGAGCCAACTTTTAAAGGTAATGCAATCTTCTATCTTGTGCCCAAGCATCCGATGGTAGGGGCAAAAGTCGGGATCACCGTTCTTGTTGACTTCCTCCGGTCTTTTAGGCTCGGCACTGGAAATCCGGAGTTTTCATTAGGCTACTGAACATCTTCGGTATCGCTTCATTCTTGAACGGATATTCCTCGCTCGAAGCTCCCTCAATGTACGTTGCGGACGAGACGGTTGTTCATACCGCGAGACGACCGATAGCCGGACCGGGGTTGTCGGTAATTCCGTTGTGGTTGCCGCGGCCGTTCGGTGGTATTTCGCATCGGTTGCTTGCCTTTGTCAACCGCCGCAACGATCCCGGATTTCTTTTCGAAGGTCTTCACCGGCTTCCGCTTGTCCGTCTTGTCGGCGAAACTTAATTGCTTCGCCTCTTCTTGCAAGCTTCCGGCCTTGCTTAACAACTTCTCGAAAGTCTTAATAGTGAATCCTTCGAGGAGAAGTGCTATCGGGCCGTGAATGCTTTTAAGCAAGATGTCGACCGCATGTTGTTCTTGCAGCTAGTGGTTCACACTTCATGCTTAAGTTTCTCCATCGAAGTATGTAATCCACCAAAGTTTCATTCGGCCTTTGTTTCTCTACCACTAAATCACCTATAGTGATGTGGTGCCGAGCTCCGCAAATCGCTCGATGAAGAGGCTCTCTAGCTCCGAGAATGTCTTCACCGAACCGTTGGGTAATTCCGCATACCGGCCGAAGGCGATTCCCGACAGATCACCGACGAACCGTCGGAAGAGTAGCGCATCGCTCCCGCCGCATTGCAACAACCGGCACGAAAGTGTGCAACATGCCGTCGGGGTTCCCGGTTCCGTCGAATTTCTTGAACAGAGGTGGTACGAAGCCTTTCGGGTATTGGACAGCGTCAAATTCTTCTGGTTAAGGTCTACCCGTCCGAATGGATGTCCCGTTCTTCGATTGTGCTAAGGCTTCTCACACCTGTTGTTCTACTAAATTCTTAATATCCTTTTCAGGGATCATACTTTGTGCTGTATCCATTTTCAGCTGGTCATCCCCATTGACGGATGTAATCTCCTTTCCTCCGTCTACAATGTGAATGACCTCTGGGGGTGTCTCTCATGTGGTTGTACTTCGACTCCGGAGAGTGGCCGTGGCTACCGCCATCTCTTCCATCCTTTTCGCCATTCGAGCGATCGTGTCGTCCTTTTCCCGAAGCCGTCTTCTCATCGCTCCGGCTCCTCTCTTCGCGGCCGCAGGAGCACCTCGAGAAGCCGATGAAGCTCGTGTCTCGACCATATTGATTTCTGCATATTCGTCGTCCATGAACTCCGATGAATCTATTTCATCTCCGAACTTTTCTTCTCTTTCTTTTGCCAACCGTCGGATATCGGTTCTCAACTTTTCCATGGCATCTTCTAGAGGAGCTTTCTGTGTGTCTTTGCGGTTGTCATGCGATAGCTGCCGGGTCCCTTTTTCACGAGTCCCCTTTATCGCAGTAGCACTTTCTTCGCATTCCAGCCCTCCCGGCGAGACTTTCTTTTCTGGCCGCTCGTTTCAATCTCAATCGCCCGCAGTGGGACGCCATACCATCCTTCTAGCAGCAGAAGGTCTAGGACCGGATGGTCTCGTC
>JAKZJZ010000284.1:0-57878 GCA_022702705.1 Papilionanthe hookeriana x Papilionanthe teres | reverse complement strand
TAATAAAGAAATATCACTTCTTTCTCGTGGATGTAGGTCAGTTTGACCGAACCACGTAAATTGTTGTGTCTTTCTGTGCTTAACTGTATTATATGGCTAATTTTATTCATTTTGAATATTTATCTTTATCATATTAATAGTATAGCTAATAAAAGTAAAGATGTTGCCACTCCTGCACTTTGAGAGAAGGAAATAAAAGTAATATTATGTGACCTCTGCCTTGTGAAAATTGAAAAGGGAAATAGGCCGAACTCTTTCCTCAATAAGAAAGGTTGGCAAAACATAGTTACGAAATTCGAGGAGGTTGTGGGTAGGGAATATGAGAGACTGCAGCTTAAGAATAAATGGGACCAGCTCAAAAAGGACTGGAAAATTTGGAATGACTTGAAGCGAGGTTCGACCGGATTGGGATGGGATCCGATCAAGCGAACGATAGATGGTCCGGAGGAGTGGTGGCGAGATAGACTAACGATAAGCTATTTGTCATTCAATACATTTGGTGTCATTCAGTTTATTCATTCTAACTGAAATATCTCTCATTTCCTCTCGCAGGTTGTGCCAACTGCAAAGAAGTTTAAATGGCGGGAATAAAACCAGAATTTGAGGAGAAATTAAACTGGATGTTTGGTGGAGTTATTGCTACAGAAAAATATGCATGTGCGCTTAGCCAGACAGGTTTTGGCCAAACCCCAGAGAATTTGGTGGTTACTTTATCAAATGATTCAGCAAAATTCCAAGACCTGGATCCAGCTGAAATTCAGTCTACCAACCGTACAAAGTGACCTCGTTCTGAAAGCAAGAGAAAGAGTGGAGCTCTGTCTATCAGAAACCAACTATCATACCTTGTTGAATCATCTAATGATGCCCCCCACAAAGTTCAAAAAACATCCATAATTGAGATGGTTTGACTTCTTGTTGACCTCATTTTTGATGAGGTCTTCTCTTCTTCTTTTTAGTGCTTAGGATCTAGCCTTAGGCTTTTCCTTTGACTATCTTAGAGGACTAGAATTGGGACCCACCTTTTAGAAATTCAAACCACTTCTAAACTCCCTGCAAACTCCACAAACTTGATAGTAGACCCCTAATCACCTAGAGGGTTGAAATCAAATGTGGAATTTTAAAGGATGAGTTCCTATAGGACTCTTTGGCCTTAGGACCGCCTCCAGGTGGCTCAGTCCAGTGAAGGGGCTGACTTACACACACACTACACTTATACACTACACCTACACACTACACTTCCACACACCTCCTAAAACCACACCCATACCCAACTCGACCTCCCGACTCATGTAGGTGATTCACATGGATGGTCCTTAACCCCTAAGCCCTCGCGCAGAGGGTTAGGAACAACATAGTGGATGCCTCAAATGAGTCCCTTCATGGCTCATGTGAGCTTGATGTGACTTCATGGCTCAACCAAAATGACTTCATTCCACTCAAATTCACCCAATCTTCAATTTTCCAAATTTTCAATTTTTGACCCCGGGACCCTACACCCGTCTAACCTACCCAAAACCCTTAAAACTACCCAAAATTTGCAAAATCACCTAAATTGCTCAAAATTCCCCAAAATCAATCCCAAACATTTCTCTCCACTCAAATTGATCATCCATACCCAAAAATACCAAAAATTCCCAACATACCTCCCAATACCCTCCAAATACCCAAAATACCCCCCTTGACCCAAAAAATCCAAAAATTCAGAAAATTCCCAGAAAAATTCAGAAAATCTCAAATATTCCCAATTTCATTTTGTCCAACTACACCATGGGCTAATTTTGTCAATTTACCCTACTTTTGTCAAAACCCCCAATTTGACCCATTCTAACCCGAAGTGAACCTAATGTCAAACCAAACCTACCCAATTGACCCAAATTCTGGTCCAATTCAATTCTAAACTTCGATTCAACATTCCCAATACCAATCTAGACCAAATCCAAGTTCAATTTGATTGACATTTGGATCCAATTTCACTTTTGGCCTTAAAGCCCAATTTGGACCCATGACCCAAACTTAACCCAAACTTAACCCAAACTCACCCAATTCAACTCCAATTAACCCCAAATCTTTTCCAAATCTTCCTTAACATTCCCAAAAACAAAACACTGACATGATTTGCCCAACATTTAGACCCAAACCCCACTCAACTTCAACTCAAAGCTAAAAGGCCCTATTTTGACCTAAAACCAAACCTAACCCAAATGAGCCCAAACCCCAAAATCAAAGCCCAACCAAAGTCAAAACCTCTTTGAAACACTCTCATAAACATTTCCCAACATTTATTTTACATCAATTTCAACCCTAGCCCAACATTGGCCCAACTTGGCCCACTTGGGCCTATGTTGGCCCATTCACCAAAAGAACCCAAATTCAACCCAATTCAAACCCAAATCACTCCCAATTTGCTTCAAGTCACTCATGACTCATCCATGAGCTAAAAACAACATTTGTTTGGCCCAATCCTTCACAAATTCCCCATCCATAAATTTATTTCCAAACCAAAAGCCCACTTTCTTAAACCTTCCTAAAGCCCATCTCCACCAAAATCCAAAGGGGCAAAATCAATCTAAGGCCCATATGACAAATTCTCTTCATCATGCATTCAATTAAAATCATCCCTAAGTCCTAATCCAATGATCAAATAATTCTAAATAAAGCTTCATCCAACTTTCCACCAAAATGTCCAAAATCCTTAAAATCCATTTTTATGAGGTTGACTAAACTTTTCCCAAGCCAAATGGAGTCATGAATGAGCCATTCACAAGCCATATGAAGCCATGAAAGTTTGGCATGTGACCATGCCATTAATGGTAAAATGAGGGGCTCCTTTCCTAATCTTTCATTAAGCCTTTTTAACCTTATTCATGACACACACTAAACCATGTTTAGCCACCTCATCATGGATAGAGACCATACCATTCTCTCTTGGCTGACCCAACTGATCCTCTCAGCCCAAAATCAGGCCATGGGGAGGTGCACCCAACCCAAACCAATGGATTGACCAAATTGAAGCCAAAATGACCCCTTTCCCATTCCATTTTAATTCAAAGCCTTTACACATGGCAATTGCCAATTGACTGCACAAACCTCCAGCCCTGACCCACCTGGGCCTGAGGGTGACCCATGCCTGCCGGCCAGCCGCCTGGGTCGCTGGAAAACACCATGGCCGAGACCTTGGGAGGAGCCAAACTTTGGAATTCCACCGGCCGAGCCGCCCCATGCCCAATGGCCACCATGGCTGTTCTTCCAATGACCGGAGCAGCTGATCCCAACCCTGCGCCATCCCTGTGAGGCTCTCCGACCACCTCTATTTAAACCCGACCCCCTCACGGCCATGAGAGGAGAGTTGCACAAACCTTGCCGAAACTCGCCAAAATTGTTCCAAACCCTTCTCCACCCTTAGAGCGGTTGATCCCCGGTGTCAATTTGCCCTAATCCCCATCGACAAAACCAATTTCTCAACCGAAATTCCACCCAAAACCAGGACACTTCTCCACAGTGAGCCAATCCCCAAATTGATTGGTTCTACACCTTCACCGGACCAAGGGAAGGTGTCCACCAGCAAAAGCTCCATCTCCAGGCCACCCAGTTACTCCAGCCTCCAAGCTTTGTGATCGGGCGTGGTCGAAATCCCACCTAGACAATTCACCGGACCAGGAGACTTCATCCGGAGCTTGTTGGGATCCAATCGAAGGTGCAACAACCCTCAGATCGAAGCCACACATCTCTGAGCAAAGGTATGAGCTAATTCTTCATCCCGAGCTTCTGGAGATTCTCCATTTCAAATGCTTTAATTTCAATGCATGATAATCATATAGATGTGTTCGTCTCTTCAAGACGAATCCATAGAGCATAAGAACATGAAAATCCATTGAGTATCGAGTGAGATATTAGGGATTTAGTGTGGACGGCTCTCGGGTGAGGACACTTGGGGACGATGAACGGATGCGCGTCCATCCGATACACGCGCGGACGGACGGCCGGGATCGCGTCGGATCGGAAGACGGAACAATACGGCGGGCCCCGGGAGCGCTGAGTCAGATGGCGGCGTCGAATGGGAGCGCGCCACGCGGCGTTTCGAAGCTGCCAAGGTTGACGCGGCGCTGCGTGGATAAATAGAAAATTAGGGATTTTTTCTGATTTATTTAATTCCCTAAACTTCAAAAATTCATAACTTTGTGTAGAAAAATCAGAAAAATAAAATAAAAATACCCTCTTGGTCGGTGAACGAGAGGAGAATAATGTGGAAAAGAAATCATTTAATTTCATCAAGTATTTTATTTTTGATAATTTATTTACTCTCTGCATATTTTTAATTCTCCATGCATTTATACAATTCACCATGGCATGAGACCATAGGGCTTTTGAAGCCTCTGAATTTGGGAACATTCCCCGAATTTTCCAAAGTCGAGGCCATCCCTATAAAAAGTTATTGATTTTTCAAATTCATGTTACTCGTTTTGAGTATTTTAATTCCAATAAATAGCATGTTGTGAAATAAATTCTAGGAAAATTTGGTGATGTTCCTTATGACCGAGAGGACCACAGGAAAAATAGGTTTTGAGTTAGTTCATTTAAAACAACCCTAATTGGCTTAAACACCCAAAATGGATCTCTAATTAATTAGAGCTAACCATACATCAAATTGACTTGAAATCAATTCTCCACTGACCTTCGGGATCGGGGAACCCACCATAAAAATTTGAGGTCGATTGGACTTGTTTAGCTCTACTTAATTGGGTTGATTAAGCCGATTTAGTCATTTTAAACTTTAAAAATTCATAACTTTCAAAATATCTTTCAAAAATTCACCAAATTGGTTTTGGAGCCTCTCTGATATTAGGGAAATTTACAAAAATTAAAATTTCAATTTTCTAAAAAAGTTGATTTTTAATATTATTTTAATATTTTTAATAATTAAAAAATAATAAAAATCACAAAAATAATAAAATTCACCAAAATGTCATATTTTGAATTTTAATCACTTAGGAACAAACCCCATATTTTTCTTAGGTCTATTTAGTGAGATATTAAATTTTAAAGCTCTAGGGTAATTTTAAAATTAAAAAAAAATGTATTTTCTAGCATTTTCACTAAAATATTTATAATAAATCATAGAAATATCAGAAAATTGCAAAATTTGCTTCTCTGATTTCCCTGATATCAGAGAGATTTTTGAAAAATATAAAATTCATTTTTCAACATTTATTTTATTTTTAAATTAATTAACACTCCAAAACTTAAAATAATTATAATAAAAATAATATAATTCAAAAATCACTAAAATTGGTCCAAGTGGTCCTCTGGTCATTAGAAATGTCCCCTAATTTTCTTAAGGACAGAAACTTTCCCTTGGTCATGTTATTAAATTTTCCTTGGAAATCTCTATTTTCTACCAAAAATAATTATATAAATAAATTAAATACAGAAAAATCACATTTTCTCCTCTCATGTCTTTATTGACATATGAGTGAAGTCACATAAAAATTTCAAGTTAATTTGAGTTCAATTTAGTGAGTTATGAAATTATTAAGCTTAAAGGGTAAAGTGGTAATTAAAATTTTAACCCTTAATTAAAACTTTAGGTTTAATAAAAAAATTAACAAGTAAAATATTTGATCCTAATCTGATTTGGATGATTGAAATTTAAATAATTAAAGGGTAGAAACCCATTAAACAATTTATAATGATTAAACCTTAATTAAATAATTGATTAAATTTGGGAAGAATAATAAAATTGGAATTATTAAAATAGAGATATTATTAGGAAGAGATTTATTCTTTAATTTAAAAATCCCTAAATTAATTATCTCATTAATATTCAATTCTTAATTAAAATGATAACTCAAATTCAAAATATTAAAAGACTTAATCATTAAACTAAAATCAAATTATTAAATTTTTTAAAAAATTTCAATTAAAATTAAAAAATAAAATTAAATTAAAAATTAAATTAAATTAAGTAAATTAAATTGGATTAAATTAAATTAAATTAAATTAAAATTAAAAGTTGAATTAAATTAAATTAAATTAAATTAAATTAAATAAACAAATTAAATTAAATTAAATGAAATAAATTAAATTAAATTAAATAAATAAAACCAAATTAAATTAAGTTAAACCAAATTAAAAATAAAATTAAATTAAATTAAATTAAATCAAATCAAATTAAATTAATTTAACATCAAATTAAATTAATTTAACATCAAATCAAATTAAATTGAATTAAATTGAATTAAAATTAAATTAAAACTCAATTAAATTAAATTAAATTAAATTAAGTTGAATTAAATATAACATCACCAAAGACATAAAGAATTCAAAATAAATCTAAAATAACTTGAACACTATTCCAAATTTAAACCCATTAATGGAAATTAAACTAAATCACAAACCATTTGAACACCGGCTTACCCTCGAAAGCTTTAGTTGTCATAACTCCTAAACGAATATTAAATGAAATGTTACTTCACCTATAGGATATTCAAATGTCCGAGTTCACCGAGCAAGACAACAAAATTTGAATCCCTGGACGATTAATTCATTTATATAATTAAATTCATTTGGACTTAAAACAATCCTAGAAATATTGAAAAGATGTTTAAGATTTGTCTTAAGCACTTCCTCGATATGATAGGATGTTTATAAGAACAACTAAATTTAATTATTCTTTGATGAAGAAAATCGTCCTCAAACCAAAACACAAGAACCTAGACGTCATAGGAAATGACTAAGCTATAGGATTAGGAATTTGGTAGAAAACCATAACCCTTACCTTAGCTTTACCTAGGAACTTGCTTAAATATTCTAATTGTGTTTCAAGTGCAGCTTGGAGTGACGGGAAGACCCTCCAGGTACGCTTTTATTTTATTGCAATTTACTTTCTTGCAATTTACTTTCTTGCAATTTCATTAATCGCATCGCACTTAAGTTTCTTGCATGATAAACAACTGTTGCATGAAAACCCACACCTTTAGGATAGTCCCTAAAACTGAAACCAAAACTAAGTTAAAAGTCATTGCAAGATAAAATTCACCGCCACAACATTTCAAAATATAAAACAACTCAAAATTTAATCACAAACAGAACACAAAACTACAATTACAACTAAATTAAAACGTCTCGTTGGATGATCGGGAATACCTCGGATGATGTAACCTACGTGTTGCTAACGGGATTTCCCACGGTCTAAATCAAAGTGTGGAACTCATTCGGTTGAGTTTAGCAAATTCATCCGGACTAAGTGAATCCGATAAAAATAATGATGCCGGAAGGATGGAACCGTGGGATCTTAACCGTGTCGTTATAATCAACTTTAAGATTTGTTTTAATTAAAATATTGAAAACACTTAGAAATTAAGATTTTCTCTAAACCAAAACACTTTTCTCATCCTCCGATTTATGACTTCTAAAACTAAAACCTCCGCAACAACAAGGAGCTTGGAGCATGGTGGGCAAGCACGGCCATCGTCGTCGAGAAAACTTGAATCTACATCGACAAAACTTTCTTAGAATTAAACAACCAAGCCATAGGATTTCGAGGTAGTTTGCCTAGTGCAACATAAATCCTCAACCTTTTGTTAGGCATTTCGACCGCAAATTAAGCCTCTAACCGGTTTTAGGATTCCGAGGTAGTCGTCCGATACGACATAAACCCTCACATCTTCGAGGCTATTTGTATGATTGTGTCATACGAATATAAGTCCTAATTAATTAAAATTGGCAAGATCAAAACATCAAATAAACATTAGGACTTTCCTAAACTCGAGCCAAACAATAGGATAGTCGGGAAATTACCGAAGTTCGCTTCGAATGCGTGATTTCTCCTACTTTTCTTCCTTTGGATTCCCAAAACAAAATGTTCCAAATTTGATCCATTCCCTATTGGAATTCCAAAATTCAATCCTTTGAAAACTTAAACTTTGAAATTCTTGAGAGCGAATTATTGATTATTATCGAGAGTTTTCTTAGGTGATTCCCGTCACTTAAGATGTAATTAACTATAGGGGCTTGCCCTTATAGGAATTTTAAAGAACCTGAGTAATATAAACCCCGTTTAATGTTTTCATATTAAGCGAGGAATTTGTCGGCTTATAAAATTGGTTCGCGGACCAAACGGATGTCACGAATCTTCTAGTTTATTTAATCGAGCCCCACCATCAAGCAGCTGTGTCTATCCTTAGGGATAGATACACGGTTTGTGGTGCGGTGCTCGTTTATATAAACTATTTGGGATGTGAGATCGGTTTGATTTCATATCTTAAAATTTTCAAATTTAAAATTATTTTCAAAATCAAATACTACTTTCTAAATTATATATATATTTAAATTAAATTTAAAATTTAAATTCACCGACAACTTCTGTTAGGCGACCCCTTTTCAAAATAAAACACACAACCTAAAAATATGCCGACAACTTCTGGCGACTCCGCTGGGGACAATTCCTCTCTCCATTATAATCAGATAATTCTGCTTTCAAAAATCGGTAGTGCATCCATGTCCTTAATGGATCAAACTACCATTCTTTCCGTTGGAATACTATGTTCATTTCTACCGTGAACAAGTGTAGCCAACATTCTCTCGGATTTAGGAGCCACTTGTTTAGACACCCCTAAACGGAGAGGTTCCGAGATCCTTTTACCTCATTTCCGAGGTAGGGTGGACCCCAATAGGTGTTAGTTTAGGAATGATCCTTCGAGTCGAGAAGTCTTGCATAAGACTTTCTTTTCCTTTCCAATTCCGATTCGGATTCCTTACCTTCTCTACATCTTTGAACATTCCGTTCTAAATAAACGAACCCTCTAATAAATGATTCTTTTAACAAATGATTCCTTCTTATAAATACATGAACAAGAATGAGTTCGGACTCTTTTTCAATTCCTTTCTTTTCGTCCTAAAGAAAAGAAGCATAACTCAGGACCGACGACCCAGAATCTACCCTGCGGAAATGGAAGCCCCAAAGCTGATTTTCTCCTTCACCAACGGACCTGGACTTCGCCGTCTATAAGGATGAGTCGCCCGACAATGGGATCATCCGATTTGGACAAGGATTTGAAAACACGAATGTCAAGATCACCGACGTCTCCCTCTTTGCACCGACGAACAAGGTATCCGAAGCCGAGAAGCCGCTGCTTGAGTTCAACCTTAGGTCGACCCAAGAGTTTCCTCCCCTGCAAAGGATCCCGATTGAGAGGAGTACTGTTGTCCGCAGGAGGACTGTTCTTACTACCCCCACTGGTTTAGTTGTTTCTGCACCTACCCCGACTTCTGCCAAATTAAAGGGGAAAGAAATCCGAATTATGGTAAACTCGTTACCGTGGAGGGTACGGATCTTCTCGTGAGACCTTCGTTTTCGAAATCGGGTCCAGCTCAAGAATTCCATCACCGACAAGGACCCAAAGAAGAAACAAGTAGAAGGATCGCCGGAGAAGCCGTAGCCGCTCGAAATTGCTTTCTGGAGGAAATCCCGTAATCTGCTCGAATATATACCGCCGCCGAATATACACCGCTGCTCGAATACATACCACTTTTGGGAGGAAGTAGGTTCCATCCCCTCTCCGCCGCGAGGACGAGGAAAATGTTCGCAAGATTCGTCGCCGCATTGCCTCGCCCCGTATATTACAACGATAGCCGCAAGAAAAGGACTAGAACTATGCCGTTTGCTCGACTGTAAACTTTGGTAGAAAAGTTAGCAAAGAAGGAAAACTGCCCCGTATCGGAGATTTTACGGAGGATAGGGCGGGTGCCAGTCAAATCCCGTCTTGGGCCCCGAGTAGAACCCGCCGTCATGACAGAAAAGCCAAGTAAAAGAATGAAGGCTAGTCCGGTTGTCGTCGTCTCAGGATTACATATTAGGGAGGATACCACCTTCCAGCATTTTGCCGACAGACCGTCTGGTCCTGGACCTTCGTCGCTAGAAGGATGGTATGGCGTCCTACTACCGGGCGATTGAGATTGAAACAACGGCCCAAGAAAGAAAGTCTCGCCGAGAGACTTGAATGCGAAGAAAGCGCTACTGCGATAAAGGGGACTCGTGAAAAGGGGACCCGGCAGCTATCGCAAGACAACCGCAAGGACGCACAGAAAGCCCCGCTAGAAGATGCCATGGAAAAGTTGAGAACCGATATCCGACGATTGGCAAAAGAAAGAGAAGAAAAGTTCGAAGACGAGATTGATTCATCGGAATTCATGGACGACGAATATGCAGAAATCAACATGGTCGAAACACGAGCTTCATCAGCTTCGCAAGGTGCTCCTGCAGCCGCGCAAAGAGAGGAGCCAAAGCCGATGAGAAGGCAGGCTTCGGGAGAAAGACGACACGATCGCTCAAATGGCGAAAAGGATGGAAGAGATGGTCGTAGCTCCGGCCACTCTCCGCAGTCAAGTGCAACCACAAAGAGAGACACCCCCGGAGGTCATTCACATTGTAGACGGAGGAGAAGAGATTACATCCGTCAATGGGGATGATCAGCGAAAAGGATACAACACAAAGTATGATCCCCGAAAAGGATATCAAGAACTTGGTGGAACGACGAGTGCGAGAAGCCTTAGCACAATCGAAGAACGGGACATCCATTCGGACGGGTAGACCTTACCGCGAAGAATTCGACGCCGTCCAATACCCGAAAGGCTTCGTACCACCTCTCGTTCAAGACGTTCGACGAACCGGAACCCCGACAAGCATGTCGCACACTTTCGTGCCGCTGTTGCAATGCCGGCGGAGCGATGCATTGCTCTTCCGACGGCTTCGTCGGCAGCTCGTCGGGGATCGCCTTCGACCGGTATGCGGAATCACCAAATGGTTCGGTGAAGACGTTCTCGCAGTTACGGAACCTCTTCATCAAGCGATTTGTCGGAGCTCGAACCACATCACTATAGGTGATTTAGTGGTAGAGAAACAAAGGCCGAACGAAACTTTGGTGGATTACATACTTCGATGGAGAAACTTAAGCATGAAGTGTGAACCACAACTGCAAGAACAACATGCAGTCGGCATCTTACTTAAAAGCATTCACGGCCCGATAGCACTTCTCCTCAAAGGATTCACTATTAAGACTTTCGAGAAGTTGTTAAGCAAGGCCGGAAGCTTGCAAGAAGAGGCGAAGCAATTAAGTTTCGCCGACAAGACGGACAAGCAAAAGCCCGCGAAGACTTTTGAAAAGAAATCCGGGATCGTTGCGAGCGGTTGACAAAGGCAAGCAACCGACTGCAAATACCACCAGAACGGCCGCAGCAACCACAACAGAATTACCAGCAACCCCGACCCAACTATCAGTCATCTCCACAGTATGAACAACCGCCTCGTCCGCAACGTACATTGAGGGAGCTTCTGAGCAGGGAATATCCGTTCAAGAATGAAGCAGTTGCCGAAAATGTTCCGTAGTCCGATGAAGACTCCGGATTTCCAGTCTGCAGAGCCTAAAAGACCAGAGGAAGTTAACAAGAAAGGTGATCCCAACTTTTGCCCCTACCACCGGATGCTTGGGCACAAGATAGAAGATTGCATTACCTTCAAAAGTTGGCTCAATGACAACCTTCGGAAAGGGAATATAACGATCCCGAAAGAGTACATGAAGGAACCCCAGAAAGGAGGTTCCGTCAATGTTATCTCAACTGATCCCATCATTCCGATAGATCCCTACACAACTGACGATGGATGGACTACCGCTCGGACGAGGTCTTCGAAAAAGATTTTAGACGGCATCCAAACTTGCCTCGGTGCAAGCCTCAATTCGTAGTTCGAGATCCGTTAAGCCGGTACTATCACTTGCGATGGAAGAACCACATCAACGGGAGATGATTGAAGAGAAGAAGAAAATCGACGAAGAAGAGAGGACCGAGACTCCTAAGGCTAGACTAGGGGCCGCTTATCCTAGGATAGTTGTTTCCGATTCTGGGGAGAAATCCCTCGAACCTCCGATTTTGTATGATTATCTCGCTCACTTCGGTGGGATCATATAATGATAAGGGTGATGGCGTTGGCTACGTTTTGACTGTTTCTAATGATAACGTAACTAGCGACAATCCGGATATCGAATTCGACATCAACGACAATTCTCAAATCATACACGATCTCGACGAGCAAAATAACGAAGAGGGCATCCATCAAGGAGGCTACGCGAGTTTAACAAGCAACGAATCTATCTCGCGAGTTTCGAGGAGCTCCGATCACAATAGAGTTAGAGCCTTCGGATTCGAGGATAATCCGAAGAGCTCGTCATTCCGATTCGGGAGGAGACACCGACAAGCTCAACACTAGATTCGAAGAAATTACATAAGTCAACTTAAGAAGTGGAAAAGTTCTACCTCCGAGAATGGGTCCAAAAGACAAAGGAAAGCGTGTGGTTGTTCGAGAAGAACCAACCCCAGCAGAAGAAATACCCATTCGAGAAGAAGCTGAGACACATGGAAATAAAGTGGATTACAACGTGCTAGCCCATCTTAGGAAACTACCGGCCAAATTGAGCACCTACGACGCTCTCATCTTATCAAAGGAGATGAGAGAAGCTCTGATCAAGGCCTTACTTGATCCAGAAATTTGCTTAGCTCAAATGGTCGGAGATTCCTTAGATGAGGTTTGCTCGTTAAAGGAACAGCGAGGTTTTACCTTCACGGACAATGACCTACTACTTGGGACAGCAGATCACAACCGACCATTGTACATTTCGGTTACAATTGGGAAATTTACACTCTCCAGAGTATTGGTGGATCCAGGAGCGTTGTTGACCTCATTTTTGATGAGGTCTTCTCTTCTTCTTTTTAGTGCTTAGGATCTAGCATTAGGCTTTTCCTTTGACTATCTTAGAGGACTAGAATTTGGACCCACCTTTTAGAAACTCAAACCACTTCTTAACTCCCTTCAAACTCCACAAACTCGACTATAGACCCCTAATCACCTAGAGGGTCGAAATCAAATGTGGAAGTTTAAGGATGAGTTCCTATAGGACTCTTTGGCCTTAGGACCGCCCAGGTGGCTCGGTCCAGTGAAGGGCCGACTTACACACACACTACACCTACACACTACACTTCCACACACCCATACCCAACTTGACCTCCCGACTCATGTAGGTGATTCACATGGATGGTCCTTAACCCCTAAGCCCTTGGCAAGAGAGTTAGGAACAACATAGATGAATGCCTCAAATGGGTCCCTTCATGGCTCATGTGGGCTTGATATGGCTTCATGGCTCAACCAAAATGATTTCACTCCACTTACATCCACCCAATCTTCAATTTTACAAATTTTCAATTTTTGACCCCCGGGACCCTACACCCGCCTAGCCTACCCAAAACCCTTGAAATTACCCAAATTTTTTAAAATTTCCTAAATCACCCAAAATTCCTCAAAATTGATCTTAAACATTTCCACATTACTCAAATTGATCATCCATACCCAAAAATACCAAAAATTCCAAAAATACCTCCCAATACCCTCCAAATACCCAAAATACCCCTCTTGGCCAAAAATTCAGAAAATTTCCAGAAAATTCCAGAAAATCCCAAATATTCCCAATTTCATTTTTTCCAACTACACCATGGGCCAATTTTGTCAATTTACCCTACTTTTGTCAAAGCCCCCAATTTGACCCATTTTAACCCTAAGTGAACCCAATGTCAAACCAAACCTACCCAATTGACCCCAATTTTGGTCCAATACAATTCTAAACTTCAATTAAATATTCCTAATGTCAATCTAGACTAAATTCAAGCCCAATTTGATTGACATTTGAATCCAATTTCACTTTTGACCTTAAAGCCCAATTTGGACCCATGACACAAACTTAGCCCAAACTAACCCAATTTAACTCCAATTGACCCCAAACCTTTTCAAAACTTTCCCTAACAGCCCCAAAAACAAAACACTAACATGATTTGCCCAAAATTTGAACCTAAACTCCACCCAAATCCAACCCAAAGCCAAAATTCCCACTTTTGACCTAAACCCAAACCTCACCCAAATGAGCCCAAATCCCAGAGTTAAAGCCCAACCAAAGTCAAAACCTCTTTGAAACACTCCCATAAATATTTCTCAACATTAATTTTACATCAATTTTAACCCTAGCCCAACATTGGCCCAAGTTAGCCCAATTTGACCTACATAGGCCCACTTACCAAATAAATCCAAATTCAACCCCAAATCACACTAAATTGACTCCAAGCCCTTCATAGAACATCCCTAAACCAATTATAACACTTATTTGACAAGGTCCTTCACAAAATCTTCACCCAAATGCCCATCCTAAAATCAAAAATCCCATTCCCCTTAAACTTTCCTAAAAGCCCACTTCCTTCAAATTTAAAAGCCCAAATTCATCTAAAGCCCACATGGCACTTCCCCTCATCATCCATTTAATCAAAATTGCCCCTAAGTTTCAAAATCATCAATTAAACAATTCCAAATCAAGTTCCATACAAATTCCCATCAAAATATCAAAATTTTCTTAAATCCTTTTTTTATGAAATTGACCCAAGCTTTTCCCAAGCCAAATGGAGCCAAGGATGAGCCATTCACAAGCCATATGGAGCCATGAAAGTTTGGCATGTGACCATGCCATTAATGGCAAAAGGAGGAGGTCCTTTAACCATCTCCTAAAAGTCATTAACTTTAAGCATGTTTCCCCTTAACCAAGATTTAATCCAAATATTCTTGGATAAAGACATCACCACCTCTCGACCGGCTAGCCTAACCGATCTCCTCACCAAGACCGACCATGGGGAGGTGCACCCAACCCAAACCAATGGGTTGACCAAATTGAAGCAAAAATGACCCCTTCTCCATTCCATTTTAATTCAAAGCCTTTACACATGTCAAACTCCAATTGACTTCACCAACTTCAAGCCCTGGACTCCCTGACCCTGAAGGTGACCCATGCCTGCCGGCCAGCCACCTGGATCGCCGGAAAACACCATGGCCGAGACCTTGGGAGGAGCCAAACTTTGGAATTCCACCTTCGCCGAGCCGCCCCATGCCCAATGGCCACCATGGCTGTTCTTCCCATGACCGAGCAGCTCGATCCCAACCCTCGCCATCCCTGGGAGGCTCTCCAGCCACCTCTATTTAAACCCGACCCCCTCACGGCCATGAGAAGAGAGTTTCACAAACCTTGCCGAAACTCTGCCAAAATTGTTCCAAACCTTCTCCACCCTTAGAGCAGTTGATCCCCAGTGTCAATTTGCCTTAATCCCCACTGACAAAACCCAATTTCTCAACTGAAATTCCACCCAAAACCAGGACACTTCTCCACAGCTGAGCCAATCCCCAAATTGATTGGTTCTACACCTTCACCGGACTGGGGAAGGTTTCCACCAAAGAAAAGCCCCATCTCCAGTGCCTCCCAGCTTGCTCCAGCCTCCAAGCTTTGTGATCGGCCGTGGTCGAAATCCAACCTAGCACAATTCACTGCATCAGGAGACTTCATCCGGAGCTTCGCTAGATCCAATCGAAGGTGCAACAACTCTCGGATTGAAGCCACACTTCTCCGAGCAAAGGTATGAGCTAATTCTTCATCCCGAGCTTCGGGGATTCTCCATTTCAAATGCTTTAATTTCAATGCATGATAATCCGTATAGATGTGTTCGTCTCTTCAAGACGAATCCATAGAGCATAAGAACATGAAAATCCATCGAGTATCGAGCGAGATATTAGTGGATTTAGTGTGGACGGCTCTCGGGTGAGGACACTGGGGACGATGAACGGATGCCGTTCATTTAATACACGCGCGGACGGACGGCCGAGATCGCGTCGGATCAGAAGACAGAACGATATAGCGGGCCCCAGGAGCACTGAGTCAGATGGCGGCGTCGAATGGGAGCGCGCCACGCGGCGTTTCGGAGCTGCCGAGGTTGACGCGGCGCCGCGTGGATAAATAGAAAATTAGGGTTTTTTTTTATTTATTTAATTCCCTAAACTTCAAAAATTCATAACTTTGTGTAGAAAAATCAGAAAAATAAAATAAAAATACCCTCTTGCTCAGTGAACAGAGGAGAATAATGTGGAGAAGAAATCATTTAATTTCATCAAGTATTTTATTTTTAATAATTTATTTACCCTCTGCACATTTTTAATTCTCCATGCATGTATACAATTCACCATGGCATGAGACCATAGGACTTTTGAAGCCTCTGAATTTGGGAACATTCCTTGAATTTTCCAAAGTCAGAGGCCATGCCTATGAAGAGTTATTGATTTTTCAAATTCACGTTACTGTTTTGAGTATTTTAATTCCAATAAATAGCATGTTGTGAAATAAATTCTAGGAAAATTTGATGATGTTCCTTATGACTAGAGAACCCTAGGAAAAATAGGTTTTGAGCTAGTTCATTTAAAACAACCCTAATTGGCTTAAACACTCAAAATAGGTCTCTAATTAATTAGAGCTAACCATACATCAAATTGACTTGAAATTAATTCTCCACTGATCTTTAGGATCAGAGGAACCTACCATAAAAATTTGAGGTCAATTGGACTTGGTTAGCCCTACTAATTGGGTTGATTAAGCCATTTAGTCATTTTAAACTTTAAAAATTCATAACTTTCAAAATATCTTTCAAAAATTCACCAAATTGGTTTTGGAGCCTCTCTGATATTAGGGAATTTAAGAAAATTAAAATTTCAATTTTCTAAAAAAGTTGATTTTTAATATTATTTTAATATTTTTAATAATTAAAAAATAATAAAAATCACAAAAATAATAAAATTCACCAAAATGTCACATTTTGAATTTTAATCACTTAGGAACAAACCCCATATTTTTCTTAGGTCTATTTAGTGAGATATTAAATTTTAAAGCTCTAGGGTAATTTTAAAATTAAAAAAATGTATTTTCTAGCATTTGCACTAAAATAATTATAATAAATCATAAAAAAATCACAAAATTGCAAAATTTGCTTCTCTGATTTCCTTGATATCAGAGAGATTTTTGAAAAATATAAAATTCACTTTTCAACATTTATTTTATTTTTAAATTAATTAATATTCCAAAACTTAAAATAATTATAATAAAAATAATATAATTCAAAAAATCACCAAAATTGGTCCAAGTGGTTCTCTAGTCATTAGGAATGTCCCCTAATTTTCTTAAGGACAGATACTTTCCCTTGGTCATGTTATTAAATTTTCCTTGGAAATCTCTATTTTCCACCAAAAATAATTATATAAATAAATTAAATACAGAAAAATCACATTTTCTCCTCTCATGTCTTTATTGACATGTGAGTGAAGTCACATAAAAATTTCAAGTTCATTTGAGTTCAATTTAGTGAGTTATGAAATTATTAAGCTTAAAGGGTAAAAAAAATGGTAATTAAAAAATCTTAATCCTTAATTAAAACTTTAGGTTTAATAAAAAATTAACAAGTAAAATATTTGATCCTAATCTGATTTGGATGATTGAAATTTAAATAATTAAAGGGTAGAAACCCATTAAGCAATTTAAAATGATTAAACTTTAATTAAATAATTGATTAAATTTGGAAGAATAATAAAATTGGAATTAATAAAATAGGGATATTATTAGGAAGATATTTATTCTTTAATTTAAAAATCCCTAAATTAATTATCTCTTTAATATTCAATTCTTAATTAAAATGATAACTCAAATTTAAAATATATTAAAAGACTTAATCATTAAACTAAAATTAAATTATTAAACTCTTTTTAAAAAAATTTCAATTAAAATTAAAAATAAAATTAAATTAAAAATTAAATTAAATTAAGTAAATTAAATTGAATTAAATTAAATTAAATTAAATTAAAATTAAAAGTTGAATTAAATTAAATTAAATTAAATTAAATTAAATTAACAAATTAATTTAAATTAAAAGAATTAAATTAAATTAAATTAAATAAATAAAACCAAATTAAATTAAGATAAACCAAATTAAAAATTAAATTAAATGAATTAAAATTAAATTAAATTAAATTAAACTAAATTAAATCAAATTAAATTAAAATTAAATCAAATCAAATTAATTTAATGTAACATCAAATCAAACTAAATTGAATTAAATTGAATTAAATTAAATTAAAACTCAATTAAATTAAATTAAATTAAATTAAATTAAATAACATCACCTAAAACAGAAAGAAATTAAAAATAAAGCAACTTGAACACTATTCCAAATTTAAACCCATTAATTGAAATTAAACTAAATCAAACCATTTCAACACCAATTTACCCTCAAAAGCTTTAGTTATCATAACTCCTAAACGTAATATTAAATGAAATGTTACTTCATTTATAGGATATTCAAATGTCCTTGTTCACCGAGCAAGTTAACAAAACTTGAATCCCTGGACGATTAATTCATTTATATAATTAAATTCATTTGGACTTAAAACAATCCTGAAATATTGAAAAGATGTTTAAGATTATTCTTAAGCACTTCCTCAATATGATAGGACATTTATAAGAACAATTGGACTTAATTGTTCTTTGATGAAGAAAATCGTCCTCAAACTAAAACACAAAGAACCTAGACGTCATAGGAAATGACTAGCTATAGGATTAGGAACTTGGTAGAAAACCATAACCCTTACCTTAGCTTTACCTAGGAACTTGCTTAAATATTCTAATTGTGTTTTAAGTGCAGCTTGGGATGACGGGAAGACCCTCCGAGTACGCTTTTATTTTATTGCAATCTACTTTCTTGCAATTTACATTATTGCAATTTATTTAACCGCATTGCACTTACTTTTCTTGCATGATAAATAACCGTTGCATGAAAACTCACACCTTTAGGATAGCCCCTAAAACCGAAACCAAAACTAAATTAAAAGTCATTGCAAGATAAAATTCACCGCCACAACATTTCAAAATATAAAACAACTCAAAATTTAATCACAAACGAACACAAAACTACAATTACACCTAAATTAAAACGTCCTCGTTGGATGATCGGGAATACCTCGGATGATGTAACCTACGTGTTGCTAACGGGATTTCCCACGGTCTAAATGAAAGTGTGGAACTCATTCAGTTGAGTTTAGCAAATTCATCTGGACTAAGTGAATCCGATAAAAATAATGATGCCGGAAGGATGGAACCGTGGGATCTTAACCGGTGTCGTTATAATCAACTTTAAGATTTGTTTTAATTAAAATATCGAAAACACTTGGAAATTAAGATTTTCTCTAAATCAAAACACTTTTCTCATCCCCCGATTTATGACTTCTAAAATTGAACCTCTGCAACAACAAGGAGCTTGGAGCATGGTGGGCAAGCACGGCCATCGTCGTCAGCAAAACTTGAATCCACATCAGCAAAACTTTCCTAGAATTAAATAACAAAGCCATAGGACTTCGAGGTAGCTTGCCTAGTGCAACATAAATCCTCAACTCTTCGTTAGGCACTTGCATTGCAAATTAAGCCCTAACCGGTCTTAGGATTCCGAGGTAGTCGTCCGGTACGATAATAAACCCTCACATCTTCGAGGATATTTGTTTGATTTTATCATACAAATATAAGCCCTAATTAATTAAAATTGACAAGATCAAAACATCAAATAAACATTAGGACTTTCCTAAACTCAAGCCAAACAATAGGATAGTCGGGAAATTACCGAAGGTCGCTTCGAATCTGTGATTTCTCCTACTTTTCTTCCTTTGGATTCCCAAAACAAAATGTTCCAAATTTGATCCATTCCCTATCGAAATTCCAAAATTCAATCCCTTGAAAACTTAAACTTTGAAATTCTCGAGAGCGAATTATAGATTATTATCGAGAGTTTTCTTAGGTGATTCCCGTCACTTAAGATGTAATTAACTATAGGGGCTTGCCCTTATAGAGAATTTTAAAGAACCCGAGTAATATAAACCCCGTTTAATGCTTTCATATTAAGCGAGGGAATTTGTCGGCTTAAAAAATTGGTTCGCGGACCAAACGGATGTCACAAATCTTCTAGTTTATTTAATCGAGCCCCACCATTAAGCAGTGTGTCTATCCTTAGGGATAGATACACGGTTTGTGGTGCGGTGCTCGTTTATATAAACTATTTGGGATGTGAGATCGGTTTAATCTCATATTTTAAAACCTTCAAATTTAAAATTATTTTCAAAATCAAATACTATTTTTCAAAATTATTTATTTAAATTAAATTAAAATTCGCCGACAACTTCTGTTAGGCGACCCCCTTTTCAAAATAAAACACATAACCTAAAAATATGCTGACAAATTTCTGGCGACTCCGCTGGGGAAAATTCCTCTCTCCATTTTAGTCAAATAATTTTTGCTTTCGAAAATCGGTAGTGTATCCATGTCCCTAATGGATCGAACTACCATTCTTTCCGTTGGAATACTATGTTCATTTCTACCGTGAACAAGTATAGCCAACATTCTCTGGATTTAGGAACCACCTGTTTAGACACCCCTAAACAGAGAGGTTCCGAGATCCTTTTACCTCATTTCTGAGGTGGGGTGGACCCCCAATAGGTGTTAGTTTAGGAATGATCCTTCAAGTCGAGAAGTCTTGCTTAAGACTCTCTTTTCCTTTCCAACTCCGAATCAGATTCCTTACCTTCTCTACACCATTGAACATTCCGTTCTAAATAAACAAACCCTCTAATAAGTGATTCTTTTAACAAATGATTCCTTCTTATAAATACATGAACAAGAATGAGTTCGAACTCTTTTCAATTCCTTTCTTTTCGTCCTAAAGAAAAGAAGCATAACTTGGGACTGACAACCAGAATCTACCCTGCAGAAATGGAAGCCCCAAAGCCGATTTTCTCCTTCACCAACGGACCGGACTTCGCCGTCTATAAGGATGAGCCGCCCGACAATGGGATCATCCGATTCGGACAAGGATTTGAAAACACGAATGTCAAGATCACCGACGTCTCCCTCTTTGCACCGACGAACAAGGTATCCGAAGCCGAGAAGCCGCCGTCGAGTTCAACCTTAGGTCGACCCAAGAGTTTCCTCCCCGCAAAGGATCCCGACCGAGAGGAGTACCGCCGTCCGCAGGAGGACTCGTTCTTACTACCCCCACTCTGGTCTAGTTGTTTCGCACCTACCCCGATTTCCGCCAAATCAAAGGGGAAAGAAATCCGAACTATGGTAAACCCGTTACCGTGGAGGGTACGGATCTTCCCGTAAGACCTTCCGTTTTCGAAATCGGGTCCAGGCTTCAAAGATTCCGTCACCGACAAGGACCCAAAGAAGAAACGAAGTAGAAGGATCGCTAGAGAAGCCAGAGCTGCTGAGATTGCTTTCCTAGAGGAGATTCCAGAACTGTCAGAATATACACCGCTGCCAGAATATACACCGCTGCCAGAATATACACCGTTGCCTGAATACATACCACTCTTGGGAGGAAGCAGGTTCCATCCCCTCTCCGCCGCAAAGGATGAGGAGAATGTTCGCAAGATTGCCGCCACATTACCTCGACCCGCATATTACAACGATAGCCGCAAGAAAAGAACTAGAACTACGCCGTTTGCTCGACCGCAAACTTTGGTAGAAAAGTTAGCAAAGAAGGAAAACTCGCCCAGTATCGGAGATTCTACGAAGGATAGGGCGGGTGCCGGCCAAATCTCGTCTTGGGCCCCGAGTAGAACCCGCCATCATGACGGAAAACCCAAGTAAAAGAATGAAGGCCAGTCCGCTCGTCGTCGTCTCGTGATTACGGATTAGGGAGGATACCACCTTCCAACATTTGGCCGACGCGACCATCCGGTCCTAGACCTTCCGTCGCTGAAGGATGGTATGGCGTCCCACTATCGGGCGACTGAGATTGAAACAACAGATCCAAGAAAGAAAGTCTCGCTAGGAGACTCGAATCCGAAGAAAGTGCTACCGCGATAAAGGGACTCGTGAAAAGGGACCCGGCAGCCTATCACACGACAACCGCGAAGACACACGAAAGCCCCGCTAGAAGATGCCATGGAAAAGTCGAGAACCGATATCCGACGATCGGCAAAAGAAAGAGAAGAAAAGTTCGGAGACGAGATCGATTCATCGGAATTTATGGACGACGAATATGCAGAAATCAACATGGTCGAGACACGAGCTTCATCGCCTTCGCAAGGTGCTCCTCGCAGCCTACGAAAGAGAGGAGCCGTAACCGATGAGAAGACAGCTTCGAGAAAAGACGACACGATCGCTCAAATGGCGAAAAGGATGGAAGAGATGGCCGTAGCTCCGGCCACTCTCCGCAGTCAAGTACAACCACAAAGAGAGACACCCCCGAGAGGTCATTCACATTGTAGACGGAGGAAAGGAGATTACATCCGTCAATGGGGATGATCGACCAAAAGGATACAACACAAAGTATGATCCCCGAAAAGGATATCAAGAACTTGGTAGAACAAGCAGTGCGAGAAGCCTTAGCACAATCGAAGAGCGGGACATCCATTCGGACGGGTAGACCTTACCCGTAAGAATTCGACGCCGTCCAATACCCGAAAGGCTTCGTACCACCTCCGTTCAAGACCTTCGACGGAACCGGGAACCCCGACAAGCATGTTGCACACTTTTGTGCCAGTTGTTGTAATGCCGGTGGGAGCGATGCATTGCTCTTCCGACAGTTCGTCAGCAGTCTGTCAGGAATCGCCTTCAACTGGTATGCAGAATTACCAAACGGTTCGGTGAAGACGTTCTCAGAGCTAGAGAACCTCTTCATCAAGCGATTCGCCGGAGCTCGACACCACATCACTATAGGTGATTTAGTGGTAGAGAAACAAAAGCCGAATGAAACTTTGGTGGATTACATACTCCGATGGAGGAACTTAAGCATGAAATGTGAACCACAACTGCAAGAACAACATGCGATCGGCATTTTACTTAAAAGCATTCACGGCCGATAAGCACTTCTCCTCAAAGGCTTCACTATTAAGACTTTCGAGAAGTTGTTAAGCAAGGCCGGAAGCTTACAAGAAGAGGCGAAGCAATTAAGTTTCGCCGACAAGACGGACAAGCGTAGCCGGTGAAGACCTTCGAAAAGAAATCCGGGATCGTTGCAGACAGCTGACAAAGGCAAGCAACCGATGCAAATACCACCAGAACGGCCGCAGCAACCACAACAGAATTACCAGCAACCCCGGCCCAGCTATCAGTCATCTCCACAGTATGAACAACCGCCTCGTCCGCAACGTACATTGAGGGAACTTTTGAGCAGAGAATATCCGTTCAAAAATGAAGCAGTACCGAAAATGTTCCGTAGCCTGATGAAGACTCCGATTTCCAGCTGCCAGAGCCTAAAAGACCGTGAGGAAGTCAACAAGAAAGGTGATCCCAACTTTTGCCCCTACCACCGGATGCTTCGGGCACAAGATAGAAGATTGCATTACCTTTAAAAGTTGGCTCAACGACAACCTCTGGAAAGGGAATATAACAATCCCGAAGGAGTACATGAAGGAACCCCGTAAAGGAGGTTCCGTCAATGTTATCTCAACCGATCCCGTCATTCCGATAGATCCCTATGCAACCGACGATGGATGGACTACCGCCCGGACAAGGTCTTCGAAGAAGATTTTAGACGAGCATCCGAACCGCCTCGGTGCGAACTTCAATTCGTAGTTCGAGACCTCGTTAAGCCGATACTATCACTTGCGATAGAAGAACCACCTCAACAGGAGACGATCGAAGAGAAGAAGAAGATCGACGAAGAAGAGAGGACCGAGACTCCTAAGGCTAGACTAGGGGCCGCTTATCCTAGGATAGTTGTTTCCGATTCGGGGAGAAATCCCTCGAACCTCTCGATTTTGTATGATTATCTCGCTCACTTCGGTGGGATCATATAATGATAAGGGTGATGGCGTTGGCTACGTTTTGACTGTTTCTAACGATTACGTAACTAGCGACAATCCGGATATCGATTTCGACATCAACGACAATTCTCAAATCATACACGATCTCGACGAGCAAAATAACGAAGAAGGCATCCATCAAGGAGGCTACGAGAGCTCAACAAGCAACAAATCTATCTCGCGAGTTTCGAGGAGCTCCGAGTCACGATAGAGTTAGAGCCTTCGGATTCCGAGGATAATCCGGAAGAGCTCGTCATTCCGATTCAGGAGGAGACACCGACAAGCTCAACACTAGATTCGAAGAAATTACGAAGTCAACTTAAGAAGTGGAAGAGTTCTACCTCCAAGAATGGGTCCAAAAGACAAAGGAAAGCAGGTGGTCGTTCAAGAAGAACCAACCCCGCAGAAGAAATACCCATTCGAGAAGAAGCCGAGACACATGGAAATAAAGTGGATTACAACGTGCTAGCCCATCTTAGGAAACTACCGGCCAAACTGAGCATCTACGACGCTCTCATCTTATCAAAGGAGATGAGAGAAGCTCTGATCAAGGCCTTACTTGATCCAGAAATTTGCTTAGCTCAAATGGCCGGAGATTCCTTAGATGAGGTTTGTTCGTTAAAGGAACAGCGAGGTGTTACCTTCACGGACAATGACCTACTACTTGGTTAGCAGACCACAACCGACCGTTGTACATTTCGAGTACAATTGGGAAGTTTACGCTCTCCGCAGTATTGGTGGATCCAGGAGCATCAATCAATATAATGAGTCTTCGAACACTAAGCATACTTGGAAATTGATGCTCGCGAGCTCGAAGCCGACAAAATGTTATTAAGAGGATTCAACCGTAAAGGAGAAAGAGCCCTCGGATCAATAACGCTACTAATGAAGACCGGTGACTTAGCAAAGACAACCGCAAAATTTCACATAATTGATTCAGAAACGTCGTTCAACGCTCTACTGGGCCGACCATGGATACATGAAAACAGGATGGTACCATCATCTCTACACCAGTGCATCAAATATTTTGATGGAGGGGAACAGTGCATTAAAGGTGACTTGCAACCATTCTCCGTACATGAGATTGGAATCCATGAAGACGCAGCTTATTATGCACCTCCGAAGAAAACAATCTTCTCCAGAGATACCATAACAAATGAAGCAAAGAAAGTTCAGGACAACGAAGAACCCGAAGTTCTAGTCCAACGATCACTCACCACTCCCTTCCGGCGAGATGGTGAAGGTTTCTCCACAACTCGCATCCGAGGTCGAGGCCGGGGACGAGGTCGTGGTAGAGACGTTAGGACAGTTGGACGAGGAAACCAGCCATCAATGTTGATTGGGAAGATAGTTCTGAAGAAGAAAAAGAAATCAAACAAGAAGCAGCGACAATAAGTCAGAAGAAGCCGCAATTCAAGTTCTCTCTCGAAGATGAGAAGAACGAAGAATACAAATCAATGTACGAGAAGATTAACCACTACGTACATACTATGACCCTAACCCCGATCCATTCTAATAAGATCGAGGGTATGGTGGTCAAAGAGGTACGTAACGACGGTGCAAGGCCAATCAAGTTCTACCGTGGTGCTCCTTCCTCCAAAACTGAAAATAATGTACAATTCGAAGATGTCACTTCATCAGAATTAATGGAATTACCTTTTGAGTGGTACTCTCCCTGTGTTCAAAATTTAATTCAACGTGGTTTCTTGCCTCGACAATGGACAAAAGGCCAATCACAACATTTTGAAAAATTATGGAATAACTCCGGTCGTCCTCCCAATTCAAAGTATGGACTCGGATTCGGCACGATAGGATCGGCCGACGATACCGAATTTTGCTTAGTTGTCACTTGCGAGCCCAATGAAAACCGCATGGAAACTACGGACGAACTCGAAGATGTACAAATCGAGACGCTCCACCAGAATTCGAGGAAGAAATCAAATCTACAATAGATGAGTTGACGGAAGTTAACTTAGGTACTAGCGAAGAGCCTAGACCTACCTTTGTTAGCTCCTTACTCAATAAAGAAGACTCCGAAGAAATAATCAAGTTATTAATGGAATTTAAAGACCGTTTCGCTTGGAACTATGACGAGATGCCGGGATTAGCTCCGCAGGTCGCAGTCCATATGCTAGGAGTAGATCCTACTTCGTTCCAGTCGACAAGGTCCCGGAAGAATGCGTCTAGAAATCGAACAACAAGTCATAGCCGAAGTTAAAAAGCTAATAGACGCTAAATTTGTCCGTGAAGAACAATACCCGACTTGGTTAGCCAATGTGGTGCCGCCGAAAGAAGAATGGTCGGATCATAATTTGTGTGGACTTCGCAGATTTAAACAAGGCATGTCCAAAAGATGAATTCCCTCTACCGATCCCGAATTAATGATCGACATTGCTTCAACACATGAAATATTCTCATTCATGGATGGATCTTCGGGATACAACCGGATAAAAATGGCTCCGTAAGATGAAAAGCTTACAGCATTCAGAACGCCGATCGGAGTATTTTGCTACACAGTAATGCCATTCGGACTAAAGAACGCAGGAGCAACCTACCAAAGAGCAATGACAAGAATTTTTGATGATCTCATCCACAATCAAGTCGAATGCTACGTGGACGATGTGGTCATCAAAAGCAAAGTAAAGGAAAACCACCGGTATGATTTGAGAATTGTTTTCGAACGATTAAGACAATTTAACCTTAAGATGAATCCCTTAAAATGCGCCTTCGGCGTCACCTCCGGAAATTCTTAGGATTCGTTGTCCGACATCGTGGAATTGAAATCGACCCGAAAAGATTAAAGCTATCTTAGAAATGCCGCCTCCCAAAACCTTAAAACAACTACGATCTTTTCAAGGGAAGTCGGCATATCTTCGACGCTTTATCTCAAACTTCGTCGTAGGTGTCGACCTTTCTCGCACTAGTTAAAAAGGACGACAAATTTATTTGGGAAGAAAAATGCCGAAGGCCTTCGAGGACATTAAACAATATTTAATGACACCTCCTCGTCTTAGCGACCCCGATCTCGGGTAGACCGTTGATACTTTATACCGCGGCTTTAGACGACTCTCTCGAGCCCCGTTAGCCCGAGTCAATGATGAGGGTAGAGAAAATGCTCTTTACTACTTAAGCCGTCGTTTACTTCCGACGGAAGTAAGGTATCCGGCAATCGAAAAGCATTGTTTGGCCCCGATCATCACCGCTCAAAAGCTCGTGCACTACATGCTTTCTCATAAGGTCAACCCGATCTCGAAATTTAATCCATCGCAATACTTGATGACTCGTCCAACACTTTCCGGCAGACTTGCCGGATGGTCAATGATATTATTGCAATTCGATATAACTTTCGTGCCTCCGCGTGCCGTAAAGGGACAAGTCTTAGCGGACTTTCTCGCAAGACACCCTTCTGCGGCGAATCTCCTCTCAACGACGATTTGCCGGATGAACAAATAATGAACCTAGAAGACCTTGATGATCGACGTTGGGAATTATATTTCGACGGAGCATCTTCGACAGCACAAAGACGAAGAATCGCAAGTTATAGTGCTCCGTGAAGGCAGAATCGGGCTAATCTTTATAACACCGGAGCGGGGGATGTTAAGATACTCCTACCACTCGACGTAACCGTGTACAAACAACGAAGCGTAATACGAAGCCCTCATAACGGACCGGAATTAACTATTCAAATGGGGATAACGGACATCAACATCTACGGAGATTCGCAGTTAATCATTCAACGGATCGTCGGACAATACAGAATTTTAAAGCCAAGACTCGAACAATACTTCCAAGTATGTCATACAAATTGTTGGAACGGATTCCAAATGTGACAATCTACAAAATTCCTGAAAAGAAAATGCTTTAGCAGATGCTTTAGCCCGTCTCGCAAAAGAATTTGCCCGTTTGCAAGATGAATCAGTGGAAGTGTTAGTTCACGGACGTCGAGTCCTATCACGACTGACATAGACACAATACACAAATCGAAAAAGAAAAAGAATCGAGTCGCGAAGAAGTGACGTAAAAACACGTAAGATTGGCGACAACCATTGATGACTACTCCGCAAACAGAAAGCTACCGGACGATAGGTCGCTAGCCCATCGAATCAAGAAAAGGACTCGTCCTACGCATTAATAAAAAACACATTGTACGTAAGGTCTTTCGATCAAATGCGGCTAAGGTGCCTAAGCGGGTCCGAGGCCCGTGAAATTGTTAAGGAGGTGCATTCGGGACTCCGTGGCGCTCACCGATCGGGTCCGAAGATGAAAATGAAAATTAAAAGATTAGGGTACTACCGGCCCTCGATGATGACCGACCGCATGAAAATCGCCAAGAGCCGTCATCAATGCCAAGTGCACGGAGTGGTTCTACACCAACCTCCAAATGTGCTACATCCGACAATTGCGTCGTGGCCATTCGAATGTTGGGGCACAGATATAGTGGGTCCGATAGAACCACCATCTTCAAAAGGACATCGTTTCATTCTTGCGGCTACAGATTACTTTTCCAAGTGGCAGAGGCAGTTCCACTTAGAGAAGTGAAAGCACACCACGTGCTACAGTTTTTCAAGAACCAAGTTGTCTACCATTTCGGAGTGCCGCGCGAGATCATCTCGCATAATGGGTCAGCATTCGAAGCACGCAAATCAATAATTTTGTCGGAGACACGGAATCGATCGGCGATACTCAACAATTTACTACCCAAGAGCAAACGGCCTCGCCGAGGCTTTTAATAAAACTCTCGTTCAAATCTTAAAGAAAACCTTGGACGATAATAAGAGAAATTGGCACGAGAAGTTGTTAGAAGCCTTATGAGCCTACCGGACAACCTTCGAACTCCTACTCAAGCTACACCTTACGCTCTAGTGTATGGGTCCGAGGCAGGTGTTACCTTTAGAGGTTCAACTTCCTTCACTCAGAATTGCAGTTGCAAACAAGATCACGACAGAAGAGAACGCCAAATTACGACTAGAAGAATTAGAAAGCCTGGAAGGGAAAAGACTTGCATCGCAACAGAATTTAGAACTATACCAAGCTAAGATGGTTCAAACCTATAACAAACTGGTCCGCCCAAGAACCTTCAAAGTTGGTGACTTAGTTCTCGTTCTCAAGAGACCTATTCGTGCACATCGCAAGATAGGAGGAAAATTTGAACCCACTTGGGAAGGACCGTTGTGGTTGAAGCAGTATACTCAGGAGGTTCCTACCAGCTAGTGAATTGCCAGGGAGAACGACATATGCTTCCGATCAACGGACGATACTTGAAAAAGTATTACGTTACCTGATGTTTTGAAGAAATGAATTCTTCATCCCCAAGAAACACGGGCGAAGTAATTACTTATGATTGGGTCTGAACCCAAAAAAATAATAAAATGTGCTAAAATAAATAAAATCATGATAATAAAGTTTTCCTTGTTTTCTTTTCCAAATCAAAATCTCTTCCCTGATATTATCCTACTTCATTCCTGTTAAATTCAAAAATATAAGAAAAAATATAAAAAAATGTGTCTTTAATAAACATTTTCTTAATGTTCTTGTTCTTAGTACAGCCCCTGATCCTTTTCCTTGTCTTTTCACAGGGAAATGTCGAACAGGCGGTTGGTCCTGAACTTTAAGAATGGTGTAAGCCTTACACTCGATGAAAAGAGGGTGAAAGATGGAGCGATAATCTAGATTGACTCGGATTTTGCACCAGCAAGCCTACAGTACGAAGAAAGTGACCGGGTCCCGACTGACCGAGAAGAACTCGCCCGGGCGGACAAGTGATGAAAGTGGGTGGCCCAAGCCACCAATCCAAAGAAGAAGAAAAGAAAGGCAAACACCGAAGAAGATAAGAAAATGAAGTCCGTAGTCGCTACGGCCAGAGGGCGAGCTTGTCGCCGCCGCTCCCACGAGATTCAAGAAGTTCGAAGAGCTACTCTCACAACGAACGCAACGAAGAAATAAGAATCGCCGTATCCGTAAGATGTTAACAAAACTAGCCGCGGACGAGCGCGACGAGACAATTGCTAATGCCGAGCACATACACTTCAAGGACACCGGCTCAGCAGAACCCGAAGAAAGGAGGCCAGCTCCTAGGATAACGTAAAGGACCAGGGAAATCCCCAGAAGACCGAAGAAAGAAGGCTACCACGCCACCGGATAGAACCACCGAGTGATGCATGACCTTGTTGCAGAAGCAACCCCGGGGATGTCCCGACGGCATCATCCCCGAGGAGCCGAGGTATGCAGGAGAACGTGAAGGGATTGAACCGTATATCCCACAATATGTCACAAGGCCTCACCATCCGCAGATCATTCCGAAATACGAGCCGGAGAGAATGCGAATGTTGAAAAGAAAACCTTTGAATACTTCGAGAGAATTAAAGGTAGAAGAATCAATATACTAGAGGGCCTCGAGCTACATACGTACGTATTCTCGCAGTATGAACAACAAGCAAATCGTGGATTGTATCCGGATTTGAAAAGAATGGGCCGAGCAGGCCGCCTAAGGGAAAATACCTACTCGAACCCCGGAGATGGATGTCGTGGAAGGGAAGAATCACAATACAATGCGGATGTTGCTACAACTTCGTCGAAGACAGGAAGGGAAACCCACCGGAATACTCCATCATGGGCAAGTGGATCCGATGCCATTAGTCATCAAGAGAATGGTAAAGAGATTGATAACATGGAGGGTACCGCCAGCGTATCGCATACCCAATAGTTGCATTATCAACATCTACAAACGAGGTGATCGCATACCCCCACACATAGATCACCACGACTTTGTCGACCTTTCGCACAGCCTCTTTCCCGAACGAGTGTAACATCATGTTCGGATCCGACCTCCGGATAGCAGTCCCGGGTGAGTTCCGAGGGCCGCTGAAGATACATTTACCGGTAAGTTCCGTCATGATACCGAAGGACAACGGAGCGGATATCGCTAAGCATCGCATACCGAGAGTACCAGTGAAGCGGATCTCGGCTACTTTCGAAGAATGGATGACAGGAAGACACATTACCATTTCCGACCGTGACCCGCAGCTAGAGAACCTCCGGCCTTACGAGTCGTGAGTTACATGGGAAATATCACACCTCCAACGTACATCCAGCCGGCATCCTTGCCAAGGATGGCTAGGAAGGTGATGTTACTGACCATGTACCCCACTATTCGTACATGGATGTTCGACGGATGCTTCTTCGATGGATCAACAAAGATCATACATAGTCCGTTTTGAGTCTACATGGATTGTATGAGATGTATTCCGCATCGAGTCGTATGATGTATCTTCAACATGATTGGAATGAAAGTGACTATATCACATTTTTGGCCTTCACCTCTTTTGTGCAAATTGACCTGGAAACGCCATTAAAGTTAAATGAACTTCGAACAAAGAACGTAAAAGAAAAAAAGAATAATAAAAGAAAACTTTCCTAAAAAAAAATCTAAAAATGACGAACACCAAATTCACATGAACATTAAATAAACAATAAAGTAAAATTTGAATCATTAAAAGATAAACAAAATCAACATAAGTGTTAAATCAAATCTCAAATCAAATTCTCAATCAGATTTCGAATCCAATCTCGATCAAATTTCAAATTTGATCTTCCAAATTTCAAATCAAATCTTAAATCAAATCTCAATCAAGTTCAAACTCATCCTTCCAAATCTCAAATTCAATTTCTTCCAGATCTCGAATCAAATATCAATCAAATTCAAATTCAATTTCTTCCAGATCTCGAATCAAATATCAATCAAATTCAAATTTGTGGGTCGAGGATTTTACATCCAAGACTGCACTGCTTTAGGATTCTTTCCATATTGCACTGAAATACATCAAAATTCAAACTTTTTGGGTCGAGGATTTTACATCCAAGACTGCACTGCTTTAGGATTCTTTCCCTATTAGCACTGAAATACATCAAAATTCAAACTTTTTGGTCGAGGATTTTACATCCAAGATCGCACCGCTTTAGGATTCTTTCCTATCGCACCGAAATACATCAAAATTCAAACTTTTTGGGTCGAGGATTTTACATCCAAGACCGCACCGCTTTAGGATTTTTTCCCTATTGCACCGAAATACATCAAATTCAAATTTTTGGGTCGAGGATTTTACATCCAAGACCGCACTCGCTTTAGGATTCTTTCCCTATCGCACTCGAAATACATCAAAATTCAAACTTTTGGGTCGAGGATTTTACATCCAAGACCGCATCGCTTTAGGATTCTTTCCCTATTGCACCGAAATACATCAAATTCAAACTTTTCGGTCGAGGATTTTACATCCAAGACCTGCATCGCTTTAGGATTCTTTCCCTATTGCACCGAAATACATCAAAATTCAAACTTTTGGGTCGAGGATTTTACATCCAAGACTGCACTGCTTTAGGATTCTTTCCCTATTGCACTGAAATACATCAAAATCAAACTTTTTTGGGTCGAGGATTTTACATCCAAGACTGCACTGCTTTAGGATTCTTTCCCTATTGCACTGAAATACATCAAAATCAAACTTTTGGGTCGAGGATTTTACATCCAAGACTGCACCGCTTTAGGATTCTTTCCCTATCGCACCGAAATACATCAAAATCAAACTTTTGGGTCGAGGATTTTACATCCAAGCCCGCATCGCTTTAGGATTCTTTCCCTATTGCACTGAAATACATCAAATTCAAACTTTTTGGTCGAGGATTTTACATCCAAGACTACACTGCTTTAGGATTCTTTCCCTATTGCACTGAAATACATCAAAATCAAACTTTTTTTGGGTCGAGGATTTTACATCCAAGACTCGCACTCGCTTTAGGATTCTTTCCCTATCGCACCGAAATACATCAAAATCAAACTTTTTTGGGTCGAGGATTTTACATCCAAGACCGTACCGCTTTAGGATTCTTTCCCTATTGCACCGAAATACATCAAAATCAAACTTTTTGGGTCGAGGATTTTACATCCGATACCGCACTCGCTTTAGGATTCTTTCCTATCGCACTCGAAATACATCAAAATCAAACTTTTTGGGTCGAGGATTTTACATCCGATACTCGCATCGCTTTAGGATTCTTTCCCTATTGCACTCGAAATACATCAAAATCAAACTCTTGAGGTTAAGGATTTTACATCCAATACCGCATTGCTCCGAGATCTCTCCTCATTGCAATGATTCAATCCGATCAATTCAATTTTCTTTCGAGGTCGAAGATGTTACATCTAAAACCTCAGAATTCCAATTTTAATTTCAAATCAAATCCCTCAAATTAATTTTGACAAAACTTCAATCTAAATTAAAACTCCAAACTAAAATCCAAGCTCACACATCAAAACTTAAATTGAAACAAAATAAAATCTAAATTGGAATTCTCCCAGGTCATGTGATTTGGGATTCATCTCCTTTTCCTTTCCCCAGCCGAGAGTTCGGTATCTCCGGCTTGGGAACATACCCGATACTCCCCGACGGAAATTCTTTGCTTTGTCCTAAGTTTGTCACTTGGACGTTTGTGTTGGTTTTGTTGATCGCTTCGGTCAACACCAATACGCGCGTGTGCTCCGTCGACTCACCACACCTATTGAGGGTCCATTTGTCGACCTCATTTTGATGAGGTCTTCTCTTCTTCTTTTTAGTGCTTAGGATCTAGCCTTAGGCTTTTCCTTCGACTATCTTAGAGGACTAGAATTGGGACCCACCTTTTAAAAACTCAAACCACTTCTTAACTCCCTTCAAACTCCACAAACTCGACTATAGACCCCTAATCACCTGGAGGGTCGAAATCAAATGTGGAAGTTTAAGGATGAGTTCCTATGGGACTCTTTGGCCTTAGGACCGCCCCGGGTGGCCTGGTCCGGTGAAGGGGCCGACTTACACACACACTACACCTACACACTACACTTCCACACACTCGTACCCAACTTGACCTCCTGACTCATGTAGGTGATTCACATGGATGGTCCTTAACCCCTAAGCCCTTGGCTAAGAGGGTTAGGAACAACATAGTGAATGTCTCAAATGGATCCCTTCATGGCTCATGTGGGCTTGATATGGCTTCATGGCTTAACCAAAATGATTTCACTCCACTTACATCCACCCAATCTTCAATTTTCCAAATTTTCAATTTTTGACCCCCGGGACCCTACACCCGCCTAACTTTACCCAAAACCCTTGAAATTACCCAAATTTTTCAAAATTTCCTAAATCACCCAAAATTCCTCAAAATTGATCTTAAACATTTACACATTACTCAAATTGATCATCCATACCCAAAAATACCAAAAATACCAAAAATTCCTCCCAATACCCTCCAAATACCCAAAATACCCCTCTTGGCCAAAAATCCAAAAATTCAGAAAATTCCCAGAAAATTTTAAAAAATCCCAAATATTCCCAATTTCATTTTGTCCAACTACACCATGGGCCAATTTTGTTAATTTACCCTACTTTTGTCAAAGCCCCCAATTTGACCCATTTTAACCCTAAGTGAACCCAATGTCAAACCAAACCTACCCAATTGACCCCAATTTTGGTCCAATACAATTCTAAACTTCAATTAAATATTCCTAATGTCAATCTAGACTAAATCCAAGCCCAATTTGATTGACATTTGAATCCAATTTCACTTTTGACCTTAAAGCCCAATTTGGACCCATGACCCAAACTTAGCCCAAACTAACCCAGTTTAACTCCAATTGACCCCAAACCTTTTCTAAACTTTCCCTAACAGCCCCACAAACAAAACACTAACATGATTTGCCCAAAATTTGAACCTAAACTCCACCCAAATCCAACCCAAAGCCAAAATTCCCACTTTTGACCTAAACCCAAACCTCACCTAAATGAGCCCAAATCCCAGAGTTAAAGCCCAACCAAAGTCAAAACCTCTTTGAAACACTCCCATAAATATGTCTCAACATTAATTTTACATCAATTTTAACCCTAGCCCAACATTGGCCCAAGTTAGCCCAATTTGACCTACATAGGCCCACTTACCAAATAAATCCAAATTCAAACCAATTCAACCCCAAATCACACTAAATTGACTCCAAGCCCTTCATAGAACATCCCTAAACCAATTATAACACTTATTTGACAAGGTCCTTCACAAAATCTTCACCCAAATGCCCATCCTAAAATCAAAAAGCCCATTCCCCTTAAACTTTCCTAAAAGCCCACTTCCTTCAAATTCAAAAGCCCAAATTCATCTAAAGCCCACATGGCACTTCCCCTCATCATCCATTTAATCAAAATTGCCCCTAAGTTTCAAAATCATCAATTAAACAATTCCAAATCAAGCCCCATACAAATTCCCATCAAAATATCAAAATTTTCTTAAATCCTTTTTTATGAAATTGACCCAAGCTTTTCCCAAGCCAAATGGAGCCAAGGATGAGCCTTTCATAAGCCATATGGAGCCATGAAAGTTTGGCATGTGACCATGCCATTAATGGCAAAAGGAGGAGGTCCTTTAACCATCTCCTAAAAGTCATTAGCCTTAAGCATGTTTCCCCTTAACCAAGATTTAATCCAAATATTCTTGGATAAAGACATCACCACCTCTTGACCAGCTAGCCTAACTGATCTCCTCAGCCCAAGACCAGCCATGGGGAGGTGCACCCAACCCAAACCAATGGGTTGACCAAATTGAAGCCAAAATGACCCCTTCTCCATTCCATTTTAATTCAAAGCCTTTACACATGTCAAACTCCAATCGACTTCACCAACTTCAAGCCCTCGACTCCCCGAACCCTGAAGGTGACCCATGCCTGCTGGCCAGCCGCCCGGATCGCCGTAAAACACCATGGCCGAGACCTTAGGAGGAGCCAAACTTTGGAATTCCACCTCGCTCGAGCCGCCCCATGCCCAATGGCCACCATGGTCGTTCTTCCCATGACCGCAAGCAGCTGATCCCAACCCTTGGCCATCCCTGGGAGGCTCTCCAGCCACCTCTACTTAAACCTGACCCCCTCACGGCCATGAGAAGAGAGTTGCACAAACCTTATCGAAACTCTGCCAAAATTGTTCCAAACCTTCTCCACCCTTAGAGCAGTTGATCCCCAGTGTCAATTTGCCCTAATCCCAACTGACAAAACCCAATTTCTCAACTGAAATTCCACCCAAAACCAGGACACTTCTCCACAGTGAGCCAATCCCCAAATCGATTGGTTCTACACCTTCACTGCACCGGGGAAGGTGTCCACCAAGCAAAAGCCCCATCTCCGGGCCTCCCGGCTGCTCCAACCTCCAAGCTTTGTGATCGTACTGTGGTCGAAATCCAACCTAGCACAATTCACTGCACCAGGAGAGTTCATCTGGAGCTTGCTAGGATCCAATCGAAGGTGAAACAACTCACAGATTGAAGCCACACTTCTCTGAGCAAAGGTATGAGCTAATTCTTCATCCCGAGCTTCTGGGGATTCTCCATTTCAAATGCTTTATTTTTAATGCATGATAACTGTATAGATGTGTTCGTCTCTTCAAGACGAATCCATAGAGCATAAGAACATGAAAATCCATCGAGTATCGAGTGAGATATTAGGGATTTAGTGTGGACGGCTCTCGGGTGAGGACACTTGGGGACGAAGAACGGATGTCGTTCATTTAATACACGCGCGAACGGACGGCCAGGATCGCGTCGGATCAGAAGACGGAACGATACAGCGGGCCCCGGAGCGCCGAGTCATATGGCGGCGTCGAATCGGGAGCGCGCCACGCGGCGTTTCGGAGCTGCCGAGGTTGACGCGGCGCCGCATGGATAAATAGAAAATTAGGGTTTTTTTATTTATTTAATTCCCTAAACTTCAAAAATTCAGAACTTTGTGTAGAAAAAACAGAAAAATAAAATAAAAATACCCTCTTGCTCAGTGAACAGAGGAGAATAATATGGAGAAGAAATCATTTAATTTCATCAAGTATTTTATTTTTAATAATTTATTTACCCTCTGCACATTTTTAATTCTCCATGCATGTATACAATTCAACATGGCATGAGACCATAGGGCTTTTGAAGCCTCTCGAATTTGGGAACATTCCCCGAATTTTCCAAAGTCGTAGGCCATCCTTATGAAGAGTTATTGATTTTTCAAATTCATGTTACTGTTTTGAGTATTTTAATTCCAATAAATAGCATGTTGTGAAATAAATTCTAGAAAAATTTGATGATGTTCCTTATGACCAGAGCACCCTAGGAAAAATAGGTTTTGAGCTAGTTCATTTAAAACAACCCTAATTGGCTTAAACACTCAAAATAGGTCTCTAATTAATTAGAGCTAACCATACATCAAATTGACTTGAAATTAATTCTCCACTTATCTTTAGGATCAGAGGAACCCACCATAAAAATTTGAGGTCAATTGGACTTGGTTAGCCCTACTAATTGGGTTGATTAAGTCATTTAGTCATTTTAAACTTTAAAAATTCATAACTTTTAAAATATCTTTCAAAAATTTACCAAATTGGTTTTGGAGCCTCTCTGATGTTAGGGGAATTTATGAAAATTAAAATTTCAATTTTCTAAAAAAGTTGATTTTTAATATTATTTTAATATTTTTAATAACTAAAAAATAATAAAAATCACAAAAATAATAAAATTCACCAAAATGTCACATTTTGAATTTTAATCACTTAGGAACAAACCCCATATTTTTCTTAGGTCTATTTAGTGAGATATTAAATTTTAAAGCTCTAGGGTAATTTTAAAATTAAAAAAATGTATTTTCTAGCATTTGCACTAAAATAATTATAATATATCATAGAAAAATCACAAATTTGCAAAATTTGCTTCTCTGATTTCCTTGATATCAGAGAGATTTTTGAAAAATATAAAATTCATTTTTCAACATTTATTTTATTTTTAAATTAATTAATATTCCAAAACTTAAAATAATTATAATAAAAATAATATAATTCAAAAAATCACCAAAATTGGTCCAAGTGGTTCTCTGGTCATTAGGAATGTCCCCTAATTTTCTTAAGGACAGAAACTTTCCCTTGGTCATGTTATTAAATTTTCCTTGGAAATCTCTATTTTCCACCAAAAATAATTATATAAATAAATTAAATACAGAAAAATCACATTTTCTCCTCTCATGTCTTTATTGACATGTGAGTGAAGTCACATAAAAATTTCAAGTTCATTTGATTTCAATTTAGTGAGTTATGAAATTATTAAGCTTAAAGGGTAAAAAAATGGTAATTAAAAAATCTTAATCCTTAATTAAAACTTTAGGTTTAATAAAAAATTAACAAGTAAAATATTTGATCCTAATCTGATTTGGATGATTGAAATTTAAATAATTAAATGGTAGAAACCCATTAAGCAATTTAAAATGATTAAACTTTAATTAAATAATTGATTAAATTTGGAAGAATAATAAAATTGGAATTAATAAAATAGGGATATTATTAGGAAGATATTTATTCTTTAATTTAAAAATCCCTAAATTAATTATCTCTTTAATATTCAATTCTTAATTAAAATGATAACTCAAATTTAAAATATATTAAAAGACTTAATCATTAAACTAAAATTAAATTTTTAAACTCTTTTAAAAAAAATTTCAATTAAAATTAAAAATAAAATTAAATTAAATTAAGTAAATTAAATTGAATTAAATTAAATTAAATTAAATTAAAATTAAAAGTTGAATTAAATTAAATTAAATTAAATTAAATTAACTTAAATAAACAAATTAATTTAAATTAAATGAATTAAATTAAATTAAATTAAATAAATAAAACCAAATTAAATTAAGATAAACCAAATTAAAAATTAAATTAAATGAATTAAAATTAAATTAAATTAAATTAAATTAAATTAAATCAAATTAAATTAAAATTAAATCAAATCAAATTAATTTAATGTAACATCAAATCAAACTAAATTGAATTAAATTGAATTAAATTAAATTAAAACTCAATTAAATTAAATTAAATTAAATTAAATTAAATAACATCACCTAAAACGAAAGAAATTAAAAATAAAGCAACTTGAACACTATTCCAAATTTAAATCCATTAATCGAAATTAAACTAAATCAAACCATTTCAACACCAATTTACCCTCAAAAGCTTTAGTTATCATAACTCCTAAACGTGAATATTAAATGAAATGTTACTTCATTTATAGGATATTCAAATGTCCTTGTTCATCGAGCAAGTTAACAAAACTTGAATCCCTGACGATTAATTCATTTATATAATTAAATTCATTTGGAGTTAAAACAATCCTAGAAATATTGAAAAGATGTTTAAGATTATTCTTAAGCACTTCCTCAATATGATAGGACGTTTATAAGAACAATTGGACTTAATTGTTCTTTGATGAAGAAAATCGTCCTCAAACTAAAACACAAAGAACCTAGACGTCATAGGAAATGACTAGCTATAGGATTAGGAACTTGGTAGAAAACCATAACCCTTACCTTAGCTTTACCTAGGAACTTGCTTAAATATTCTAATTGTGTTTTAAGTGCAACTTGGGATGACGGGAAGACCCTCCAGGTACGCTTTTATTTTATTGCAATCTACTTTCTTGCAATTTACATTATTGCAATTTATTTAACCGCATTGCACTTACTTTTCTTGCATGATAAATAACTCGTTGCATGAAAACTCACACCTTTAGGATAGCCCCTAAAACCGAAACCAAAACTAAATTAAAAGTCATTGCAAGATAAAATTCACCGCCACAACATTTCAAAATATAAAACAACTCAAAATTTAATCACAAAACGTAACACAAAACTACAATTACAACTAAATTAAAACGTCCTGTTGGATGATCGGGAATACCTCGAATGATGTAACCTACGTGTTGCTAACGGGATTTCCACGTGGTCTAAATGAAAGTGTGGAACTCATTCGATTGAGTTTAGCAAATTCATCCGGACTAAGTGAATCCGATAAAAATAATGATGCCGGAAGGATGGAACCGTGGGATCTTAACCGGTGTCGTTATAATCAACTTTAAGATTTGTTTTAATTAAAATATTGAAAACACTTGGAAATTAAGATTTTCTCTAAACCAAAACACTTTTCTCATCCCCTGATTTATGACTTCTAAAATTGAACCTCTGCAACAACAAGGAGCTTGGAGCATGGTGGGCAGCACGGCCATCGTCGTCAGCAAAACTTGAATCCACATCAGCAAAACTTTCCTAGAATTAAATAACAAAGCCATAGGACTTCGAGGTAGCTTGCCTAGTGCAACATAAATCCTCAACTCTTCGTATGGCACTTGCATTGCAAATTAAGCCCTAACCGGTCTTAGGATTCCGAGGTAGTCGTCCGGTACGACAATAAACCCTCACATCTTCGAGGCTATTTGTTTGATTTTATCATACAAATATAAGCCCTAATTAATTAAAATTGACAAGATCAAAACATCAAATAAACATTAGGACTTTCCTAAACTCAAGCCAAACAATAGGATAGTCGGGAAATTACCGAAGGTCGCTTCGAATCTGTGATTTCTCCTACTTTTCTTCCTTTGGATTCCCAAAACAAAATGTTCCAAATTTGATCCATTCCCTATTGAAATTCCAAAATTCAATCCCTTGAAAACTTAAACTTTGAAATTCTCGAGAGCAGAATTATTGATTATTATCGAGAGTTTTCTTAGGTGATTCCCGTCACTTAAGATGTAATTAACTATAGGGGCTTGCCCTTATAGAGAATTTTAAAGAACCCGAGTAATATAAACCCTGTTTAATGCTTTCATATTAAGCAGGGGAATTTGTCGGCTTAAAAAATTGGTTCGCAGACCAAACGGATGTCACAAATCTTCTAGTTTATTTAATCGAGCCCCACCATCAAGCAGTGTGTATATCCTTAGGGATAGATACACGGTTTGTGGTGCGGTGCTCGTTTATATAAACTATTTGGGATGTGAGATCGGTTTAATCTCATATTTTAAAACCTTCAAATTTAAAATTATTTTCAAAATCAAATACTATTTTTCAAAATTATTTATTTAAATTAAATTAAAATTCGCCGACAACTTCTGTTAGGCGACCCCCTTTTCAAAATAAAACACATAACCTAAAAATATGACGACAAGCGTCAATCAATATAATGAGTCTTCGAACACTAGCATACTTGGAAATTGATGCTTGTGAGCTCGAGGCCGACAAAATGTTATTAAGAGGATTCAACCAGAAAGGAGAAAGAGCCCTCGGGTCAATAACGCTACTGATGAAGACCGGTGACTTAGCAAAGAAAACCGCGAAATTTCACATAATTGATTCAGAAACGTCGTTCAACGCTCTACTAGGCCGACCATGGATACATGAAAATAGGATGGTACCATCATCTCTGCATCAGTGCATCAAATATTACGATGGAGGGGAACAGTGCATCAAAGGTGACTTGCAACCATTCTCCGTACATGAGATTGGAATCCATGAAGACGCAACTTATTATGCACCGCCAAAGAAAACAATCTTCTCCAGAGATACCGTAACAAATGAAGCAAAGAAAGTTTAGGACAACGAAGAACCCGAAGTTCTAGTCCAACGGTCACTCACCACTCCCTTCCGGCGAGATGGTGAAGGTTTCTCCACAATTCGCATCCGAGGTCGAGGCCGGGGACGAGGCCGTGGGAGAGACGTTAGGACGGTTGGACGGAGGAAGCCAGCCATCAATGTTGATTGGGAAGACAGTTCTGAAGAAGAAAAAGAAATCAAACAAGAAGCAGCGACAATAAGTCCGAAGAAGCCGCAATTCAAGATCTCTCTCGAAGATGAGAAGAACGAAGAATACAAATCAATGTACTAAAAGATTAACCACTACGTACATACTATGACCCTAACCCCGATCCATTCTAACAAGATCGAGGGTATGGTGGTCAAAGAAGTACGTAACGACGGTGCAAGGCCAACCAAGTTCTACCGTGGGGCTTCTACCTCCAAAACTGAAAATAATGTACAATTTGAAGATGTCACTTCATCAGAATTAATGGAATTACCTTTTGAGTGGTACTCTCCCTGTGTTCAAAATTTAATTCAACGTGGTTTCTTACCTCGACAATGGACAAAAGGCCAATCACAACATTTTGAAAAATTATGGAATAACTCCGGTCGTCCACCCAATTCAAAGTATGGACTCGGATTCGGCACGGTAGGATCGGCTGACGATACCGAATTTTGCTTGGTTGTCACTTGCGAGTCCAATGAAAACCGCATGGAAACTACGGACGAACTCGAAGATGTACAAATGGAGATGATCCACCGAATTCGAAGAAGAAATCAAATCTATAATAGATGAGTTAACGGAAGTTAACTTAGGTACTAGCGAAGAGCCTAGACCTACCTTTGTTAGCTCCTTACTCAACAAAGAAGACTCCGAAGAAATAATCAAATTATTAATGGAATTTAAAGACTGTTTTGCTTGGAATTATGACGAGATGCCAGGATTAGCTCCAGAGGTTGCAGTCCATAAGCTAGGAGTGGATCCTACTTCTGTCCCAATCAGACAAGGTCCTGGAAGAATGCGTCTAGAAATTGAACAACAAGTCATACCGAAGTTAAAAAGCTAATAGACGCTAAATTTGTCCGTGAAGAACAATACCCGACTTGGTTAGCCAATGTAGTGCCGATCGAAAGAAGAATGGTCGGATCGGAATTTGTGTGGACTTCGGAGATTTAAACAAGGCATGTCCAAAGGATGAATTCCCTCTACCGATCCCGGAACCGATGATCGACATTGCTTCGACACATGAAATATTCTCATTCATGGATGGATCTTCGGGATACAACCGGATAAAAATAGCTCAGAAGATGAAAAGCTTACAGCATTCAGGACGCCGATCGGAGTATTTTGCTACACAGTGATGCCATTCGGACTGAAGAACGCAGGAGCAACCTACCAGAGAGCAATGACAAGAATTTTTGATGACCTCATCCACAATCAAGTCGAATGCTACGTGGACGATGTGGTCATCAAAAGCAAAGTAAAGGAAAACCACCTGTATGATTTGAGAATTGTTTTCGAACGATTAAGACAATTTAACCTTAAGATGAATCCCTTAAAATGCGCCTTCGGTGTCACCTCCGGGAAATTCTTAGGATTTGTTGTCCGACATCGTGGAATTGAAATCGACCCGGAAAAGATTAAAGCTATCTTAGAAATGCCGCCTCCCAAAACCTTAAAACAACTACGATCTTTTCAAGGAAAATTGGCATATCTTCGACGCTTTATCTCAAACTTGTCAGGTAGGTGTCAGCCTTTCTCGGCACTAGTTAAAAAGGACGCCAAATTTATTCGGGAAGAGAAATGCCGTAAGGCCTTCGAAGACATTAAACAATATTTAATGACACCTCCCGTCTTAGCAGCTCTGGCCTCGGGTAGACCGCCGATACTTTACACCGCGGCTTTAGACGACTCTCTCGGAGCCCCGTTAGCCTGTGTCAATGATGAGGGTAAAGAAAATGCTCTTTACTACTTAAGTCGTCGTTTACTTCCGACGGAAGTAAGGTATCCCGCAATTGAAAAGCATTGTTTGGCCCTGATCTTGGCCGCTCAAAAGCTAAGGCACTACATGCTTTCGCATAAGGTCAACCTGATCTCGAAATTTAATCCATTGCAATACTTGATGACTCGTCCGACACTTTCCGGCAGACTTGCTGCATGGTCAATGATATTATCGCAATTCGATATAACTTTCGTGCCTCTTCGTGCCGTAAAGGGACAAGCCTTAGCAGACTTTCTCGCAAAGACACCCTTTGCCGGCGAATCTCCTCTCAATGACGATTTGCCAGATGAACAAATAATGAATCTAGAAGACCCTGATGATCGACGTTGGGAATTGTATTTCGACGGAGCATCTTCAGCACATAGAGACGAAGAATAGCAAGTGATAGTGCCCGGTAAGGCAGGAATCGGGTTAATCTTTATAACGCCGGAGCGGGGGATGTTAAGATACTCCTACCACTTAACAGAACCATGTACAAATAATGAAACAGAATATGAAGCCCTTATAATGGGATCGGAATTAACTATTCAAATTGGGGATAACAGACATCAACATCTACGGGATTTGCGATTAATCATTCAACGGATCGCTGGACAAGTATAGAATTTTAAAGCCGAGGCTCGAGCAATACTTCCGAGTATGTCATACAATTGTTGAACGGATTCCAAATGTGACAATCTACAAAATTCCCGAGAAAGAAAATGCTTTAGCAGATGCTTTAGCCCGTCTTGCAAAAGAATTTGCCTGTTTGCAAGATGAATCGATGGAAGTGTCGGTTCACTGACGTCGGTCCTATCACAGCTCGACATAGACACAATACATAAATCGAAAAAGAAAAAGAATCAATAGTACAGTAGTGATAGAAAATACGTAAGATCGGCGACGACCATTAATGACTACTCCGCAAACAGAAAACCGCCGGACGATAGGTCGTTAGCCCATCGGATCAAGAAAAGAACTCCGTCTTACGCATTAATAAACAACACATCAGTACGAAGGTCTTTCGATCAAATGCGACTAAGGTGCCTAAGCGGGTCCGAAGCCCGTGAAATTGTTAAGGAGGTGCATTCGGGACTCGTGGCGCTCACCGACCGGGTCCAAAGATGAAAATGAAAATTAAAAGACTAGGGTACTACTGGCCCTCGATGATAACTGACTGCATGAAAATCGCCAAGAATTGTCGCCAATGCCAAGTGCACGGAGTGGTTCTACACCAACCTCCAAATGTGCTACATCCGACAATCGCGTCGTGGCCATTTGAATGTTAGGGCACGGATATAGTAGGTCCGATAGAACCACCATCTTCAAAAGGACATCGCTTCATTCTTGCGTGCACAGATTACTTTTCCAAGTGGGCGAGGCGAGCTCCGCTAGAGAAGTGAAAGCACACCACGTGCTACGCTTTTCAAGAACCAAGTTGTCTACCGTTTCGGGTGCCGCGCAGATCATCTCGTATAATGGGTCAGCATTCAGAAGCACGCAAATCAACAATTTTGTCAGAAGGCACGGAATCGACTGGGGATACTCAACAATTTACTACCCAAGAGCAAACGGCCTCGCTGAGGCTTTTAATAAAACTCTCGTTCAAATTTTAAAGAAAACTTTGGACGATAATAAGAGAAATTGGCACGAGAAGTTGTTAGAAGCCTTATGGGTCTACCGACAACCTTCGTAACTCCTACTCAAGCTACACCTTACGCTCCGGTGTATGGGTCCGAGGCGAGTGTTACCCTTGGAGGTGCGCCTTCCTTCACTCGGGACTGCGATTGCAAACAAGATCACGACGGAAGAGAACGCCAAATTACGACTCGAAGAATTAGAAAGCCTCGAAAGGGAAAAGACTTGCAGCGCAACTGAATTTAGAACTATACCAAGCTAAGATGGTTCAAGCCCATGACAAACCGGTCCGCCCAAGAACCTTCAAAGTCGGTGACATAGTTCTCGTTCTCAAGAGACCTATTCTCGCACACCGCAAGATAGGAGGAAAATTTGAACCCACTCGGGAAGGACCGTTTGTGGTCGAAGCAAGTATACTCGGGAGGTTCCTACCGGCTAGTGAATCGCCGTGGAGAACGACATATGCTTTCGATCAACGGACGATACTTGAAAAAGTATTACGCCACCCGATGTTTCGAAGGAGTGAATTCTTCATCCCTAAGAAACACGGGCGAAGTAATTACTTATGATCGGGTCCGAACCCAAAAAATAATAAAATGTGCTAAAATAAATAAAATCATGATGATAAAGTTTCCTTGTTTTCTTTTCCAAATCTAAATCTCTTCCCCGATCTTATCCTACTTCATTCCCGTTAAATTCGAAAATACAAAAAATATAATATAAAGAAAATATGTCTTTAATAAACATTTTCTTAATGTTCTTGTTCTTAAGATACGCCCCCGATCCTTTTCCTTGTCTTTTCGCAGGAAATGTCGAACGGGCGGTCGGTCCCGAACTTTAAGAATGGCGTAAGCCTCGCACTCGATGAAAAGAGGGTGAAAGATGGAGCGATAATCGAGATCGACTCGGATTTCGCACCAGCAGAGCCTACGATACGAGGAAAGTGACCGGGTCCCGCTAACCGAGAAGAACTACCCGGGCAGACAGTGATGAAAGTTGGTGGCCCAAGCCACCAATCCAGCAGCAAGAAAAGAAAGGCAAACACTAAAGAAGATAAGAAAATGAAGTCTGTAGTCACTACAGCAGAGGGCGAGCTTGTCGCCGCCGCGCCCACGGAGATTCAAGAAGTTCGGAGAGCTACTCTCACAAGCAACGCAACGAAGAAATAAGAATCGCCGTATCCGTAAGATGTTAACAAAACTAGCCGTGGACCAGCGCGACGAGACGATTGCTAATGCCGCACATACACTTCGAGGACACCGGTTCACCGGAACTCGAAGAAAGGAGGCCGCCTCCTAGGATAACGTAAAGGACCGGGGAAATCCCCGTGAGATCGAAGAAAGAAGGTTACCACGCCACCGGATGGAACCACCAGGTGATGCATGACCTTGTCGCGGAGCAACCCCGGGGATGTCCCGACTGTGCATCATCCCCGAGGAGCCGAGGTATGCGGGAGAACGTGAAGGGATTGAACCGTATATCCCACAATATGTCACCGAGCCTCGCCATCCGCAGATCATTCCGAAACCCACCGGAATACTCCGTCATGGGCAAGTGGATCCGATGCCATTAGTCATCAAGAGAATGGTAAAGAGATTGATAACATGGAGGGTACGCCGGCGGATCGCATACCCAATAGCCGCATTATCAACATCTACAAACAGGGTGACCGCATACCCCCGCATATAGACCACCACGACTTTGTCGGACCTTTCGCACTAGTCTCTTTCCCGAACGAGTGTAACATCATGTTCTGGATCCGATCTCCGGATAACGAGCCCGGGTGAGTTCCGAGGGCCGGTGAAGATACCTTTACCGGTAGGTTCCGTCATGATACCGAAGGGCAACGGAGCGGATATCGCTAAGCATTGCATACCGAGAGTACCGATGAAGCGGATCTCGGCTTTCGAAGGATGGACGACGAGAAGACACCTTACCATTTCCAGCCGGACCCCGAGCTAGAGAGCCTCCGGCCTTACAAGCTGTGAGTTACATGGAAAATATCACACCTCCAATGTACATCTATACGGCATCCTTGCCAAGGATGGCTTGGAAGGTGATGTTATCGACCATGTACCCCACTATTCGGACATGAATTTTTGACGATGCTTCTTTGATGGATCAACAAAGATCATACATAGTCCGTTTTGAGTCTACATGGATTGTATGAGATGTATGCCAGATCAAGTTGTATGATGTATCTTCGACATGATTGGAATGAAAGTGACCATGTCACATTTTTTGCCTTCACCTCTTTTGTGCAAATTGACTGGGAAACACCATTAAAGTTAAATGAACTTCGAACAAAGAACAGAAAAGAAAAAAAAATGAATAAAAGAAAACTTTCCTAAAAAAAAAATCTTAAAAATGACGAACACTAAATTCACATGAACATTAAATAAACGATAAAATAAAATTTGAATCATTAAAAGATAAACAAAATCAACATAAATGTTAAATCAAATCTCAAATCAAATTCTCAACCAAATTCCAAATCAAATCTCAATCAAATTTAAATTCATTTTTTTCCAGATTCCAAATCAAATCTCAATTAAATTCAAACTCAATCTTCCAAATCTGAAATTCAATCCGTTCTACTCTCTCCCTTGTTTGGGATGGAAGCGGTCGATTCCATTGACACGGAGCCACGAGGTTTTTGATTCGGATCTAGTGGCGAGGAATTGTATCCAATCCAAACCAAAGAACTTTCCATCAACTCTTTTGAATGGGATATGAAGCATCTACATATTCCTTCCTAATCTATTCCCTTCCATGAAAGTCTTTTACAACTTTCATAAAATTCTCGAAACACCAAAATTCCACACTCTTCAAATCAACACTACAAATCTTTGCAAAATCAATTACCAATCAATATCAAATTCTCGAGGTCGAGGATTTTACATCCGATACTGCATCGCTTTAGGATTCTTTCCCTATCGCACCGAAATACATCAAAATCAAACTTTTTGGGTTGAGGATTTTACATCCAATACTCGCACCGCTTTAGGATTCTTTCCCTATCGCACCGAAATACATCAAAATCAAACTTTTTGGGTCGAGGATTTTACATCCGATACCGCACCGTTTTAGGATTCTTTCCTATTGCACCGAAATACATCAAAATCAAACTTTTGGGTTGAGGATTTTACATCCGATACTTGCATCGCTTTAGGATTCTTTCCCTATTGCACCGAAATACATCAATATCAAATTCTCGAGGTCGAGGATTTTACATCCGATACCGCATCGCTTTAGGATTCTTTCCCTATCGCACCGAAATACATCAAAATCAAACTTTTTGGGTTGAGGATTTTACATCCAATACTGCACTGCTTTAGGATTCTTTCCCTATTGCACTAAAATACATCAAAATCAAACTTTTGGGTCGAGGATTTTACATCCATGTCGGCATATTTTTAGGTTGTGTTTTATTTTGAAGAGGGGTCGCCTAACAGAAATCTGTCGGCGAATTTTTTAATTTAATTAAAATAAATAATTTGAAAAGTAGTATTTGATTTTGAAAATAATTTCAAATTTGAAGGTTTTAAGATATGAGACTAAACCGATCTCACATCCCAAATAGTTTATATAAACGAGCACCGCACCACAAACCGTGTATCTATCCCTAAGGATAGACACACTCGCTCGACGGTGGGGCTCGATTAAATAAACTAGAAGATTTGTGACATCCGTTTGGTCCGCGAACCAATTTTATAAGTCGACAAAATTCCCCGCTTAATATGAAAACATTAAACAGGGTTTATATTACTCGGGTTCTTCAAAATTCTCTATAAGGGCAAGCCCCATAGTTAATTACATCTTAAGTGACGGGAATCACCTAAGAAAACTCTCGATAATAATCAATAATTCGCTTCTCAAGGATTTCAAAGTTTAAGTTTTCAAGGGATTGAATTTTGGAATTTCAATAGGAATGGATCAAACTTGGAACATTTTGTTTTCGTGAATCCAAAGGAAGAAAGGTAGGAGAAATCACGCGATTCGAAGTGAACTTCGGTAATTTCCCGACTATCCTATCTGTTTAGCTCTAGATTTAAGAAAGTCCTAATATTTTTAAATGTTTTGATCTCGTCAATTTTAATTAATTAGAGACTTATACTTATATGATAGAATCATACAAATAGCCTTGAAGATGTGAGGGTTTATGTCGTATCGGACGACTACCTCTGAATCCTAAGTCCGGTTAGGGCTTAATTTGCAAGGCAAATGCCTAACAAAAGGTCGAGGATTTATGTCGCACTGCGCAAACTACCTCGAAATCCTATGGCTTGGTTATTTAATTCTAGGAAAGTTTTGCTGAAGTAGGTTCAAGTTTTGCTGACGACGATGGCCGTGCTGCCCACCATGCTCCGAGCTCCTTATTGTTGCAGAGGTTTAGTTTTAGAAATCATAAATCAGGAGATGAGAAAAGTGTTTTGGTTTAGAGAAGTCTCAATTTTCCAAGTGTTTTTTATGTTTTGATTAAAACAAATCTTAAAGTTGATTATAACGACACCGGTTAAGATCCCACGGTTCCATCCTTCCGGCATCATTATTTTTATCGGATTCACTTAGTCCGTATGAATTTGCTAAACTCAACCGAATGACTTCCACACTTTCATTTAGACTCGTGAAATCCCGTTAGCAACACGTAGGTTACATCATCCGAGGTATTCTCGATCATCCAACAGGACGTTTTAATTTAGTTGCAATTGTAGTTTTGTGTTCTGTTTGTGATTAAATTTAGAGTTGTTTTATATTTTGAAATGTTGTGGCGGTGAATTTTATCTCGCAATGACTTTTAATTTAGTTTTGGTTTCAGCTTTAGGGCTATCCTAAAGGTGTGGGTTTTCATGCAACAGTTGTCTTATCATGCAAGAAAAGTAAAGTGCATTCGTAATAAAGTAAATCGCAATAATGTAAATTGCACGAAAGTAAATTGCAATAAAATAAAAGCGTACCTGGAGGGTCTTCCCGTCATCCCAAGCTACACTTAAAATACAATTAGAATATTTAAGCAAGTTCCTAGGTAAAGCTAAGGGAAAGTTTATGGTTTTCTACCAAATTCCTAATCTTATAGCTAGTCATCTCCTATGACGTCTAGGTTCTTTGTGTTTTTTTTTAAGGACGATTTTCTTCATCAAAGAATAATTGAATTCAATTGTTCTTATAAACATTCTATCGTATCGAGGAAGTGCTTAAGATAAATCTTAAACATCTTTTCAATATTGCTAGAATTGTTTTAAGTCCAAATGAATTCGATTATATAAATGAATTAATCGTCCGGGATTCAAGTTTTGTTAACTTACTCAGCTGAACTAGGACATTTGAATATCCTATAAGTGAAGTAACATTTCATTTAATGTCCTATTTAGGAGTTATGATAACTAAAGCTTTTGAGGGTAAATTGGTGTTCAAATGGTTTGTGATTTAGTTTAATTTCCATAAATGAGTTTAAATTTGGAATAGTGTTCAAGTTATTTTAGATTTATTTTGAATTCTTTATGTCTTAGGTGATGTTATATTTAATTTAATTTAATTTAATTTAATTTAATTTAATTGAGTTTTAATTTAATTTAATTCAATATAGTTCAATTTAATTTGATTTGACGTTTAATTAATTTGATTTGATTTAAATTTAATTTAATTTGATTTAATTTAATTTAATTTAATTTAATTTGATTTAATTTGATTTAATTTGATTTAATTTAATTTAATTTAATTTAATTTGATTTAATTTGATTTAATTTAATTTAGTTTAATTTAATTTAATTTAATTTAATTTAATTTAATTTAATTTAATTTAATTTAATTTAATTTGTTTAATTTAATTTTTTAATCTTAATTTAATTTAATAAAATTTAATTTAATTTTAATTTAATTTTATTTAATTTTAATTGAATTTTTTTAAAAGAGTTTAATAATTTAAATTTAGTTTAATGATTAAGTCTTTTAATATTTTAAATTTGAGTTATCATTTTAATTAAGAATTGAATATTAATGAGATAATTAATTTAGGGATTTTTAAATTAAAGAATAAATCTCTTCCTAATAATATCCCTATTTTAATAATTCCAATTTTATTATTCTTCCAAATTTAATCAATTATTTAATTAAAGTTTAATCATTTTAAAATTGTTTAATGGGTTTCTACCCTTTAATTATTTGAATTTCAATCATCCAAATCAGATTAGGATCAAATATTTTACTTGTTAATTTTTTTATTAAACCTAAAGTTTTAATTAAGTGTTAAAAATTTAATTACCACTTTACCCTTTAAGCTTAATGATTTCATAACTCACTAAATTGAACTCAAATGAACTTGAAATTTTTATGTGACTTCACTCATATGCCAATAAAGACATGAGAGGAGAAAATGTAATTTTTCTGTATTTAATTTATTTATATAATTATTTTTGGTAGAAAATAGAGATTTTCAAGGAAAATTTAATAACATGACCAAGGGAAAGTTTCTATCCTTAAGAAAATTAGGGGACATTCCTAATGACCAGAGAACCACGTGGACCAATTTTGGTGATTTTTTGAATTATATTATTTTTATTATAATTATTTTAAGTTTTGGGGTGTTAATTAATTTAAAAATAAAATAAATGTTGAAAAATGAATTTTATATTTTTCAAAAATCTCTCTGATATCAAGGAAATCAGAGAAGCAAATTTTGCAATTTTCTGATTTTTCTACTATTTATTATAATTATTTTAGTGAAAATGCTAGAAAATACATTTTTTTAATTTTAAAATTACCTTAAAGCTTTAAAATTTAATATCTCACTAAATAGACCTAAGAAAAATGTGGGATTTGTTCCTATGTGATTAAAATTTAAAATGTGACATTTTGGTGAATTTTATTATTTTTGTGATTTTTATTATTTTTTAATTATTAAAAATATTAAAATATTATTAAAAATCAACTTTTTTAGAAAATTGAAATTTTAATTTTCTTAGGTTCCCCTGATATCAGAGAGGCTCCAAAACCAATTTGGTGAATTTTTGAAAGGTATTTTAAAAGTTATGAATTTTTAAAGTTTAAAATGGCTAAGTGGCTTAATCAACCCAATTAGTGGGGCTAACCAAGTCCAATCGACCTCAAACTTTTATAGTGGATTCCTCTGATCCTAAAGGTCAGTGGAGAATTGATTTCAAGTCAATTTGATGCATGGTCAACTCTAATTAAATAAAGACCTATTTTGGGTGTTTAAGCCAATTAGGGTTGTTTTAAATGAACTAAGTCAAAAAACTATTTTTCCTAGGGTTCTCTGGTCATAAGAAACATCACCAAATTTTCCTAGAATTTATTTCACAACATGCTATTTATTGGAATTAAAATACTCAAAACAACAACATGAATTTGAAAAATCAATAACTTTTCATAGGGATGGCCTCTGACTTTGGAAAATTCAGGGAATGTTCCCAAATTCGTAGGCTTCAAAAGCCCTATGGTCTCATGCCATGGTGAATTGTATATATGCATGGAGAATTAAAATAATGCAGAGAGTAAATAAATTATAAAAAATAAAATACTTGATGAAATTAAATGATTTCTTTTCCACATTATTCTCCTCCGTTCACTCGAGCAAGAGGGTATTTTTATTTTATTTTTCCGATTTTTCTACACGTAGATATGAATTTTTGAAGTTTAGGGAATTAAATAAATAGAAAAATACCCTAATTTTCTATTTATCCACGCGGCGCCGCGTCAACCTCGGCAGCCTCCGAACGCACACGCGTCGCGCTCCCATTCGACGCCGCCACCCGAGTCGGCCAGCCGGTGTCGACCTCATTTTCGATGAGGTCTTCCTTTCTTCTTTTTAGTGCTTAGGATCTAGCCTCAGGCTTTTCCTTCGACTATCTTAGAGGACTAGAATCGGGACCCGCCTTTTAGAAATTCAAACCACTTCTAAACTCCCCGCAAACTCCACAAACTCGACTATAGACCCCTAATCACCTGCAGGGTCGAAATCAAATGCGGAAGTTTAAAGGATGAGTTCTATGGGACTCTTTGGCCTGTAGACCGCCCTACCGGGTGGCTTGTCCGGTGAGGGGGCTGACATACACTACACTTACACACTACATTTCCACACACTTCCTAAAACCACACCCATACCCAACTTAACCTCCTGACTCATGTGGGTGATTCACATGGATGGACCTTAACCCCTAAGCCCTCGCTAAGCAGGGTTAGGAACAACATAATGAATGCCTCAAATGAGTCCTTTCATGGCTCATATGGGCTTGAAATGGTTTTATGGCTCAACCAAAATGATTTCTTTCCACCTAAATTCACCCAATCTCCAATTTCCCAAATTTTCAATTTTTGACCCCCGAGACCCTACATCTATTAAACCTACCCAAAACCTCGAAATTACCCAAATTTTTGCAAAATTTCCAAATTACCCAAAATTTTCCAAAATCAATCCCAAACATCTCCAAATCACTCAAATTGATCATCCATACCCAAAAATACCAAAGATTCCAAAAATACCCCCCAATACCCTCCAAATACCCAAAATACCCTTCTTGGCCTAAAAATCCAAAAATTCAGAAAATTCCCAAAAAAATTCTAGAAAATCCTAAATATTCCCAATTTCATTTTGTCCAACTACACCATAGGCCAATTTTGTCAATTTACCCTACTTTTGTCAAAACCCCCAATTTGACCCATTTTAACCCTAAGTGAACCCAATGTCAAACCAAACCTACCCAATTGACCCCAATTTTGGTCCAATTCAATTCTAAACTTCAATTCAACATTCCCAATACCAATTTAGACCAAATCCAAGTCCAATTTGATTGAAATTTGGATCCAATTTCACTTTGGGCCTTAAAGCCCAAATTTGACCCATGACCCAAACTTAGCCCAAACTAACCCAATTCAACTCCAATTAACCCCAAATCTTTTCTAAACCTTCCTTAACATCCTCATAAACAAAACACTAACATGATTTGCCCAAGATTTTGACCCAAACCCCACTCAAATTCAACCCAAAATCAAAAAGCCCAATTTTGACCTAAACCCAAATCTAACCCAAATAGAGCCCAAACCTCAAAATTAAAACCCAACCAAAGCCAAAACCTCTTTGAAACACTCCCATAAACATTTCTTAACATTTATTTTACATCAATTTCAACCCTAGCCCAACATTGGCCCAAGTTAGCCTAATTTGACCTACATCGGCCCATTTACCAAATAAACCCAAATTCAACCCAATTCAAACCCAAACCACCTTAAATCTATTTCAAATTATTCATGAAACATCCTTAAACCAAAACCAACAACTATTTGGCCCAAACTTCTACAAAAATTCCCATCCATGAACACATCCTTAAACTTAAAAGCCCACTTCCCTTAAACCTTCTTAAAAGCCCATTTCCTTCAAAATTCAAAAGCCCAAATCTACCCTAAAGCCCACATGACATCTCCATTTGTCATCCATTTAATTAAATCCATTACCTAAGTCCTAAAATCATCATTGAATTATCCCAAATGAAGCTTCATCCAAATTCCCATCAAATTACCAAAAAATTTCTTAAAACCCTTTTCATGAAACAAATCAACCTTTTCCCAAGCCAAATGAAGCCATGAACAAGCCATTCTCAAGCCACATGAAGCCATGAGGGCTTTGACTTGTCATTAGTCCATTTATGGCAAGAAGAGGGGGTTCTTTCTTAAACCTCCTTTAACCCTTTTTTACCTTAATCATGTCACACACTAAACCATGTTTAGCCACCTCATCATGGACTGGAGACTTCACCACTCCTTCTAAGCCGACCTAAATGATTCCTCAGCTCAAAATCGAGCTTGGAAGGGTGCACCAAGCCCAAAATGGTGGGTTGACCCAAACCAAGCCAAAGTGAGCCTTCTCCCATTCCATTTAAATCAAACTCCTTTACACATGTCAAACCTCAATTGCCTACACTAAACCCTGCACTCGACCCACCCGACCAAGATGGTGACCATCGTCAGCTCGGCCGCCACTGTGCCGCCGGAAAACACCATGGCCGAGAGCTCACATGTGAGCCAACATCGAAATTCTCACTTGCCGAGCCGCCCCATGCCTAGTGGTCACCATGGCCGATCTTCTCCTCACCAGAGCAAATCGATCCCAAGCCCTAACTCCCTCCGAGAGGCCTTCCACCCTCTCCTATTTAAACTCCACCCCTCTCGGCCATGAGAGGTGCTCGAAACAAAACCTTAAGGAAACTCCGCCAAAATCACTCCGCATCACTCTCTACACATAGAGCACCCGATCCCCACCGAATTCCAGCCCAATTCCTTCTAGCCGAGCCCAATTTCGAGCTCAAACTTTAGCCAAAAACCAGGACACTTCTCAACAAGCGAGCCAATTCCCAAATCGATTGGCTCTACACCTTCACTCGTACCGAGGAAGGTGTCCACCACCAAAAGCCCCATCTCCAGGCCACCCGGTTGCTCCAGCCTCCAAGCTTTGTGATCGGGCTTGGTCGAAATCATATCCGGACAATTCACTGCGACCGGAGACTTCATCCGGAGCTTGCTAGGACCCAATCGAAGGTGCAACAACTCTCGGATCGAAGCCACACTTCTCTGAGCCAAGGTATGAGCTAACTCTTCATCCCGAGCTTTTGAAGATTCTCTATTTCAAATGCCTTAGTTCCAATGCATGTTAGCCGTATAGATGTGTTCGTCTCTTCAAGACGAATCCATAGAGCATAAGAACATAAAAATCCATCGAGTATCGAGTGAGATATTAGTGGATTTAGTGTGGACGGCTATCGAGCGAGGACACTTGGGGACGATGAACGGATGCCGTCCATTCAATACACGCGCGGACGAACGGCTCGGATGGCGTCGGACCGGGAAACGGTGCGAGAACCGCGGGGCCCGGCCGCCGACTCAAGTGGCGGCGTCGAATCGGGAGCGCGCCGCGCGGCCTTCGGAGTCGCCGAGGATGCGCCGGCGCCGCGTGGATAAATAGAAAATTAGGGTATTTTCTTATTTATTTAATTCCCTAAACTTCAAAAATCCATATCTTTGTGTAGAAAAATCACAAAAATAAAATAAAAATACCTCTCGCTCAGATGAACGGAGGAGAATAATGTGGAAAAGAAATCATTTAATTTCATTAAGTATTTTATTTTTTATAATTTATTTACTCTCTGCATACATTTAATTCTCCATGCATGTATACAATTCACCATGGCATGAGACCATAGGGCTTTTGAAGCCTCCGAACTTGGGAACATTCCCCGAATTTTCCAAGGTCGAGGCCATCTCTGTGAAAAGTTATTTATTTTTCAAATGCATGTTGTCGTTTTGAGTATTTTAATTCCAAAAATTAGCATGTTGTGAAATAAATTCTAGAAATATTTGGTGATGTTCCTTATGACCAGAGAACTCTAGGAAAAATAGGACTTCGAGTTAATTCACTCGCATTAACCCTAATCGGCTTAAACACCCAAAATAGGTCTTTAATTAATTAGAGTTAACCAGGCATCAAATTGACTTGAAATCAATTCTCCACTGACCTTTAGGATCAGAGGAATCCACCATAAAAATTTGAGGTCAATTGGACTTGGTTAACCCCACTAATCGAGTTAATTAAGCCACTTAGCCATTTTAAACTTTAAAAATTCATAACTTTTAAAATACTTTTTAAAAATTCACCAAATTGGTTTTGGAGCCTCTCTGATATCAGGGGAACCTAAGAAAATTAAAATTTCAATTTTCTAAAAAAGTTGATTTTTAATAATATTTTAATATTTTTAATAATTAAAAAATAATAAAAATCACAAAAATAATAAAATTCACCAAAATGTCACATTTTGAATTTTAATCACTTAGGAGCAAATCCCACATTTTTCCTAGGTCTATTTAGTGAGATATTGAATTTTAAAGCCCTAAGGTAATTTTAAAAATTAAAAAATGTATTTTCTAGCATTTTCACTAAAATAATTACAATAAATCATAGAAAAATCAGAAAATTGCAAAATTTGCTTCTCTGGTTTCCTTGATATCAGAGAGATTTTTGAAAAATATAAAATTCATTTTTTAACATTTATTTTATTTTTAAATTAATTAACACTCCAAAATTCAAAATAATTATAATAAAAATAATATAATTCAAAAAATCACCAAAATTGGTCCAAGTGGTCCTCTGGTCATTAGGAATGTCCCCTAATTTTCTTAAGGACAGAAACTTTCCCTTGGTCATGTTATCAAATTTCCCTTGAAAATCTCTATTTTCTACCAAAAATAATTATATAAATAAATTAAATACAGAAAAATCACTTTTTCTCCTCTCATGTCTTTATTGACATATGAGTGAAGTCACATAAAAATTTCAAGTTCATTTGAATTCAATTTAGTGAGTTATGAAATTATTAAGCTTAAAGGGTAAAATGGTAATTAGATTTTAATCCTTAATTAAAACTTTAGGTTTAATAAAAATTCAACAAGTAAAATATTTGATCCTAATCTGATTTGGATGATTGAAATTTAAATGATTAAAGGGTAGAAACCCATTAAGCAATTTTAAAATAATTAAAACCTTAATTAAATAATTGATTAAATTTGGAAGAATAATAAAATTGGAATTATTAAAATAGGGATATTTATTAGGAAGAGATTTATTCTTTAATTTAAAAATCCCTAAATTAATCATCTCATTAATATTCAACTCTTAATTAAAATGATAATTCAAATTCAAAATATTAAAAGACTTAATCATTAAACTAAAGTCAAATTATTAAACTCTTTCAAAAATTTCAATTAAAATTAAAAATAAAGTAAATTAAAGATAAATTAAATTAAAATTAAATTAAATTTAATAATTAAATTAAATTAAGACAAATTAAATTAAATTAAATTAAACAATTAAATTAAATTAAATTAAATAATTAAAATTAAATTAAATTAAATTAAACAATTAAATTAAATTAAATTAAATTAAATAATTAAATTAAATTAAATCAAATCAAATTAATTAAACACCAAATCAAATTAAATTGAACTATGTTAAACTAAATTAAAACTCAATTAAATTAAATTGAATTAAATATAACATCACCTAAAA